>OX461808.1:102717882-103002946 GCA_949802685.1 Dicyrtomina minuta | reverse complement strand
ATATGACGATTGACGGACAGTATTTAAATAGGCTACTATACACCTACAGTGGAACCGTTTTATACAGAGTCATACAGAGTCACTCTTGTTATAGTGTCATGTTTTTAACTTCCCCGGTAAACCGCCTATGCTTTAGCATAGTCAATATCCAGACTATAAGGTAAGTTTTTATAAAGTCGCCCTTACTATAAGCACGTCAATCACACTGCCCTAAGCAAAACTTTACATGATATTTTATCTCTTAAAAGCAGCATGCGAAAATATTAGGAAACACACAACCCATCTTAATGGCGATTTGGTTAAAGTAATCGTCTGTTACAGATTATTTTGTAAAACTCTAACTGTAAAATAAATTTCTACACTTTCTTATTCTTGGTAAAATAAACTATTTTAACAACACTTGTTACGGACACTTGTCACTATGTATACAGACATTTGCTAGTTGGACACTTGCTACTCGGAAAGCTATCCATGACCATACCCAGGATAATTTGTACATATAGTTTATGCAGTAATAAAATGCATGGTTATTAACAGGGCGCGTCAAATTTCCGGATTTTAAATTTTAAACGTACAAATTTCCTTATTTAAAAATTTCGGATATTTCTGATTTTTTCACACCAACTTTCCGGGGTCTTTTAAAATTTTTCCAGCAAAAAAAAATCACAAAATTTAAAACAAAGTATTTTTAAAAAAATAAAAAGACTATTTAGGTCTTTTTATAGTCTTTTAAGTTTTTAAAAATACGGTTTTTTTAAGTGATTTGGTTTTGCTGCAATAATTTTGAAAGACCCTTGAAAGATGGTATAAAAATTCAGAACTATCCGAAATTAATAAATTGAAAAATTCCTAAATTTAAAATTTAAAATCCAGAAATGTGACGCTCCCTAGTTATTGATGTACGGTGATAACCGAATAAAAGTAGTTAATTTAATAATATTTTTAAATATTTATTTTATTGTATTTAAAGCTTTACACATGCGCTGTGTAATTCAATATAGGCACATAATATCAGGCGGGTGTCCGCCATAAGGAGTAGTGCTACTATTTTGTTCACCTCAATGATTTGTATTTGAAAATCAAATGTGCGGTCTGGAATTGTCCTGGGAAAAACATTACGGTGGGGTAAATGTCCGGGATGAAAGTTTCCATTTACCAGTACAAGCTATTTTTCAATATAGACGCATGTGAAATACTGCTAATAGCTAAAAATTATAACAACAGCCACTGTAATTTATTATGAAATTTTACTGAACGTAAAAAGCGCATAGAGGAGCATCCACAAATGACGTCATTGAAAAGTCCCACTTTTAGGACCCTGGGACCCCATAGCTTAACCATTGCGTAAATGGCAATTTTTACATGGAGTTTGTCACCAGTGCCCAAGTAGACTCATCGACCCAACTAATGACGTCATCTATGCACGATCCATATCTGCTTTAAATGTGCGCTGGAGTAGTATTATGGGGGTAAAATTTAATGTAAAACTACATTTGTTGACTTTTAATGATACGCTGAAAATCTGGTAAAATTAAAAATTTGGACAGGGGGGACCCTTTGGTGCCTTGATTTTCCCATATGAATTTGCATGTTAAAATTTGAGTTTTGAATTTTCAAGAAAATTTTCAAAATGTCCCGGGCTTTAGTTGCCTAGCAACCAAAAATGCACTCAAGTCTCTATGCTAGCTGAAGTGTCTAGGGTTGGTAGAAGACACTTTGGTAACATTTGGCCAAATCCCAGGGTTACACCTGAAAACGTTCCCAAGTGAGTGCACAGGGAAGCATGTATCATAGGTACTTGCTCATCGTAATTAGTATAGGTAAACAGGAGTAAAAATTTCTCGCAGGAGTTGTTGGCACTCCTTCTGCGTGGATGATCTTTACAGACTGAACGCCTTAAGAGTATTAACTGGAGTAGTCTAGATTAATCCACTTGCTACAAACAGGTCGTCGGCAACTAAGACACCATCTAGAGTTAAGCTTAGCAATTAAGCATAGTATAAAGATTGAGTAATGTCTCAGCGAGCGGAAACTTCAATGTTCCGTCTCGCGAGTCGAATCTCATAAAATCAATAGCACTGTATATGGGTCGATACCCGAGAATACAATAGTGCAATAATAATACTACTACTACTACTACTACTACTACTACTAGAATGTGAGGAAGGTTACTTTTGGGGTTATTTGGCTTAACCCTAGATTTGTAATAAGAAAGTAGATTTTATTATTCAAGGAGTTTTAATTTTAAAAGAATTATATGAAGGGTATTTATTTTCTATGAAGAAAAGAGTATTTAATTTTCTTTGGATTTGTTTACCCCTGTATTAGTTTAAATAAAAATACAAATATGACACATTTTAAAATGATGTATTGACGATAAAGTTTTGACAGTTATTACAGATTACGCTGTTATACCCCTGTTAAGGGCCAGAAGTCGGTGGAGTAGCCAAAAGCAATACGGTTTACGTACAAATCGATGCTCCACATTTATTTAGATTTAATTAAAGAATTGGTTTCTATATCTTAGACAGATAGTAATGATCGAATGTTTAATGGTATACGGGGTCGATTATCAGATAAATACGGCAAATTAGTATCAAAATGTTTGCAGTATTTGTACTGGGTTAGGTCTGCGTTCTTGTGGTTAATTTTTAAGTTACTGAACTAAACTGGACAAATTAATACAAATTCAACTGTATCTTGGCAGTACATACCACCGTACTTAACACTGGTAGAAGGTAAAATGATGAATGAGGTGTCAAACTGTAGACAATTTAATTTTCAATAGATTAATGTACCGATAAGTGGTATTGTGCGCTATTCGGCATAACATGAGCTAACAAACTGTGGCAAGGCTTTTAAATTTTATAAAATGAGTGTCGACTCCTTTTTTCTCCCACTTAGCTTATGTAATTAATGTGCATAGTTAGCTCTTTTCTATTATATTCTACGACCACATGCACCTTCTGGGTTAAGCGTTTAAAATTAAAGGAAAGTCGGAAAGTGGAAATCGAAAAACGGAAAGTGGACGAAAAAGCGTCTTTTGGATTTTATTAATACAGGGATATTGAAAATTTGTCGACCTATGCGATATGCGACCTTCAAAGGTCACAAAGGTCATAAATAAAAGTTTCCATTGAATTTGTTACATAGGTTAGGCAGTTGGCTGCAAATAATTTGTGGGTACTATATGCGAATAATTTTATGAAAATGACATAAGCAAATCTCTGCAGGGCAATTATTGTTACTACTAAGTCACGAGGAGACGAGACTTGAAAATTTTCTATGATATTATTTCTTAATCACCCCATCACATATAGGAAGCAAGTGATCACCCAAAGCCTAAAGAGCACCTACATTTCCTACGATATCATGCTTTTTTGCATGATCACCATTAGGAATCATATATGATCAAATATAAGGCATTTTGGTGACTTTTAGAATTGTTTCGCTTGTTTAATTCCATTCGTTAGTGATTTAAAATAATTCCAAGCATGTAGGCCTTCTACAAATTTTACAGCTCGTAGCAAATTAACTTCTGAGTATTTTGAAACACAAAGCCTTAGTCTGGTGGAAGTACAAAAGAAGTTAAGAATTTTCTAAGTTGTACAAAAAAGAACCGGATCACCATTTGCCATTAGGCTCGTCCATAATATGCTAAATTAGTTACCCATTACTAAATGCGTTGTGTTCCAGTGGTTAAGGAGGAGCAACTATGCCGGGGGCTGAGGTTTAGAATTCTAATTTGTTTGTTATTTTCAAATTAACAAAATTGTTAAACCAGATTAGCAGTTGCGGGATCTAACAATGATTTCGGACAACCACCTGTCCCAGTGCTGAATGCATACTAACAAAAATTTTCGAAAACAAAGGTCGGAGCCTAGCCTAGAAAATAGGCTAAAAATAGGCGATAGGCTAGGGTGCACCTTGGTTTCTTGTAAAAATAGGCTAGGCGATAGGCAGGCTATCCAAAGTTTTGAAATAAATGATAGGCTATGGAAGGCAATAGGAAATTGGAGCCTACTAGGCAAAAACGGCCTAAGCCCACCAGGCTGGACTAAAAAATCAACAAGTGTACTTGGAGTTCTACCTGTACTCCAAATAGTATGCTTAAACTACTGCTGTATTTTATTCACAAATCACAATTGTAATTTCGGTTGTGATTGTGAACCCACACTAACAACTACAAACTTATAAAACTGGATTGTACACAGTTACAATACCCATCACAATTACACAGCAACAAACAATATCAAATATGTTTTTCTACTCACCGCTAACGAAGTTTTTGTGAACAATCTTTGGCAGTCACAACCTTAGGTTGTTACAACACATTGTGAACAATGCAAATTGCGATTGTTTTGGCATCTCAGAATCACAAATATTGACAAAAAATTGTTAACAAAATACAACAGTAGTTTAAACCAAAGAAAACACTTGTAGTGAAACCAGGATTAGAAAATTACCTAAAAATCATAGAAAACAACGGAAACGGAAGCTGCCTTGATGTGTCATTAAAAAATAGGCATTTGTATTGTATTGTATTGTATTTGATTTATTCAGTTGTCAAAATTTACATCGAAACTAATCAATGATTTTCAAAATCGGACAACATCGAAGGATAGAAGTTAAAGTTATAAAATACATAATGGATTGTAAAATTAAATTAACGTAAAAAGAAAAACAACAATATTTCACATTTTACAGATGTAAAATAATAAATTGTATAATTTAGTACATTGATAAAAATGTTATTGTGGATAAAGATAAAATTAATTAATTTGATAGGCTAAATAAAAAATAGACTAGAAATAGGCAGACTTTTTAAAACAGGCAATAGGTAGGCTGTAAAAAATGGTACTCTGCTAGGCTAGGCGATAGGCTCAATATTGATAATACAAAAAAATAGGCTAGGCGCTAGGTAGGCTGTTTCAAAGTCCGACCTTTGGTCGAAAATACAATCTCAAGTTGTAATTTATGATTTGGCAATAATACAAGTCCGATCCAAGCTAGGAACTGGACACTTCGACACTTCTCCTGGCCAAGCTTATACGTCTAACGGTTGCAGGCCACACGTAGTTTTTTAATTTTAATTTATTTTTGTAACAATAATAAATTAATAATAATTTAATAATAATTTACTGTACAATAATATCACAATATTATATATCTATATCTTTATTCATCCAGTTGATTTACGGCCATAGCCCTTACAACCCTTTCACGTTACATTTATACAAAATCAATAATTGGATTTGATCCAATTTTTAAAATTTAAATTGTTTCCCCACATAGTAATAGTCATAATAATAAATATTATCATTGTTCAAAATTTAAGCGTTAAAAGTGATTTAATAATTGATATTAATTTGATATCGTAGTCATCTGGGTCTTTATCTTCAAAACTTCACACCAAAATTGGTACATCTTTAGCATGGCTTCAGCTGTGCACGCTTCATCCGTAAACATTAATTGCTTGTAGTTGGAATGTGTCATTTGTTGGTCATTTAAGTTTAAAATTGATCTCTGCCTTGAGTAAGCCGGACACTTAAATATAACGTGGAATATGTCTTCTTCTTCGTGTTTGCACAGGAGGCATTTAGTCGATTCTTTATTTTTCCACAACTTGTTCATCATTCCTAATTTAATTTTGCAGCCATTTATCTTGATATACGGGTGCCCAAAGCGTAGTTGTTGAGTCAATTTAATTGCTTCCCATGGAATATTTTCTCGGTAAATTCTGCTCGTTGTGGCGTGCGTTTTAATAGTTTTGAAATTTTTAAAGTTAGTGCTGTTTATCATATCTGCCACATCTTGATTAGTTGAGCTTTGTTTTGCTTTTGCAATAATTATATCAATGTTTTCCTTTAGATATTCTGGGTTTAACTTGCCGAATTCAGATTCCAAATTAAGAGATATAAAAAGGTTTTTCAATTGTATTATCCAGTTTATTTTAGGGGATTTTGACTTCAGTTCCTTAAGCTCCAAGTAGCAGTTATAGTTTATACTATTCGGGGCGTTTCTGAAAATGTTGTTGTGCAGGAATTTTATTGTTGCTTTAAACATCGTAAATCTCACTTTAGTGGTACCGGTTTCAAGTCTTAAGGCATATCCTGGAGTCATTGTGATCGTATTAGTCAAGGCTCTTAGAAACTGGGTCTGAAGCATTTCAATCTCTTCAATGTAGTTGAGAGCCCAAATTGGCGCTGCATACGACACTATTGATCTTATAAGAGAATTGAATAGTTTTTTGCGGATTTCTAATTTGTTAGTTTTTGTGTTTCTTAAAAGTTTGTGAAATTGACTACTAGCGGACTTTGCTTTCTGAATAAATTTGTTTTTGGCCAATTCAAACGTTCCGTTAAAATTCATAGGAATTCCAAGGTATGTGTATTCCTTAACCTGTTCAATGAGTGTGTTTCCCCAATAAAGTTTTGTATGCTTTACGTCGTTTTTAAGTCTTGATCCGTTTCTGAATATAATATATTTTGTTTTGGACAAGTTAACCTTGAGCAGATTTTTGTCGAAAAACCTTTTAACTAAGTTAATTTGCTTTTGCAGCTCACCTGGGGTAGGTGCTGCTAAAATAATGTCATCCGCATATAGGAGAATAAGTATAGTAATTGCCCTCATTCTGATGCCCAATGTGCCGCTCTTGGTGAGTTCAGTAACAATTTCGTCAAGATATAGGTTGAACAGATTTGGCGATAACGTTTCGCCTTGAAGAACTCCTACTAGAACTTCTACCCAATCAGTGTATCCGAATTCGGTTCTCGCCTTAGTCTTGACTTCGTTGTATATTTCTGCTATTACTTGGATAAAGTTTGAGCTAACTCCTTTTTCTTCTAATTTTTTCCATAGTTTGCTGTGAGTGATGCTATCAAAAGCTTGGCTCAGGTCGATAAAGAGAGCAAATAAATAGTTGTAGTTAGGTTTTGATAAAGATTTCTGTATCATTGCCATTAGTCTAAATGTGTTATCTTGACATCCCATTTGTTTTTGGTACGCCGCTTGATTTTCATGAAGCTTATTGTTTGCCTTGCACCAAAGTTGCAGTCTATTAGCCAATATTGTTGTGAAAAGCTTTGTACATGTGTTAAGCAGTGATACCGGTCTGTAATTTGAAGGTGTTTCTTTATCTCCTTTTTTGTATATAGGGATGATTACAATCTCATGCCAGCGCTGTGGTACCTTCTTTGTTGTTAATACATTGTTAAAAAGTTCAGTTAGCACTTCTAGATGATTCAAGTCAAGGTGTTTCCAAATTTCGTTTGGGATTCCGTCAGTGCCGGGGGATTTGTTGTTGGACAGTTTGCGAATTGCTTTTATAGTCTCTTCCAGCAATATTTCACTATCTAATATTGGGTCTGTATTACTGTCATCCGAATTCGAAATTGTGTATGGAGCTTTTGTACCTTGGCTAAAGATCGTCTTATAGTGCTCAAACCATTTTCCAAGTGAAATGTTATTTATAGCTCTAACTTGTCTGCTTGGTCTTAATGTATTAACAGCTTTCCAAAAACAGTCCGAGTTTTTAGAGTTTGATATAATGTTTCTGACGTTATCGTAATAATTATTCCGTTTTTGCGTAATAATGTTTGTATATAAGTTTTTTGCTATTGAATAGTTTGAGATCTGATTAGTTAGTTCTTGTTCTGAATTTTGGCTTTTATATTTACGAATCTTTCTTATTTGTTTATTGCATTCTTTCTTGTGTGCAAAGCATTCAGCGTCATACCATTTCGGCCCTACTGTTCTAGGCTTGAGAAAGCGTGTACGCTTTAGCATGTTTGATTTTTCGGCTGCTTTGACTATGTTTTTTTCCATTTCTTCGTAAGAGATAGTTGTGGGTGTATCCATTGTTGCTAGGTGAGTTTGAAAGCTTTTTAACTTTTCTGACTTCCATACAATTTTATTAAAATATCCGAATTCAGAGTTGCATTTTTGCTTTTCATTGAAGCTTAAGACCATAAAGCTGTGATCTGAGTGTGGATCCAGGTTGACCTGAAGGTCTTTTATTCTTGAAGCTGCGGCTTGAGTTGCGATACACAGGTCCACTTGACTATATCCCTTGCCTTGTGTGTATGTGGGTTCTCCATTGGGATCTGACTTCGATCTTCCATTAATTATGATTAAATTATTTTTCATTACTGCCTCTGCTAAAATTTCGCCCCTCTTGTTGTGTCTTTTGTCTTTTGATTGTCGCTCGTAACTCAATTGATGTGCTTGTATTTTGTTGTGAATAATGTCGTTTACTTTGTTCCCACATCTAGCGTTTAGGTCTCCTATCAAGATTCCTTTTGTTCCCAGTTGGGATGTCATGTCCACTAGGGTGATGTCAAACATGTTTGTCGGTGGTAGGTACGTTAATATGATTTTCAAGTCTCCAGTTTTGGCTTTTAGTGTTGTATGGTACTGGCCTGTTTCGAGTTCCCAATAGTTCGATATTTCCTTTTTCATTCCAAAAATGTATCCTCCACTTGGCCGTCCAAATTTGGAACTTCTTTTCCCATGTTGTTGAATGATTTCATATGTATTGATAATTAGTGTATTTAGTTTAAAGTCAACGTCCAGCCAAGTTTCCGTTAAACAAAATACGCTGGGGAGATACGATAGAATTACATTTTGTTTTTGCACCGTATGACTCTTCATCCCGTTAACATTCCAGTAAATAATACTGTCAAGTTCTTCGAGTTTATAGTTTTTTGTTCTGCGTTGGGTTTGTCTCCTTCGAAAGTATTTACATTTGTCAATATTGCTGTGGGATTTTCCACTGTTGTCATTATTAGGTTTATTTACAGATATTAAAAAGGGTTGTACTGGCAGGCCGAAATCCTATGTAGTGCTATCCGAATTCGGATTGTTAGTTGCGTCCATTGGTGTATCATTCCCAGGATGTGTCTGTGGTGGTTTCGGTAATTTTTGTTTATTCATCCTTTCCGTTTGTTTCAGTTTCTGAATGCGTGGGGGGAGGTCAGCGTTGATGTAGACTTTTTTGTATGTTTCCGAGTCTTTTAGTTCAGTTCGTTTAGACAGGATTGACATTCGATCCTTAACTTTGACAAATTTCACACTTATTGGTCTGCATTTTCCTTCTTCTTGTTTTCCTAATCTTCTTGTGGTATCAACTTCTACATCAGGGAATCCCATTTCGGATAACACTTTTTTAATTAAGGTTTCTCTGGATTTCCATGTCTCCGCTGCTTTTTCGGGAAGGCCACTAAATATTAAGTTACCTTTTCGTATTTCCAGTTGCAGCATATCAGTGTCTTTTCTCAAGGTCTTAATCTCCTCTTTCAGCACTTTGTTTTCTATTTTAAGCTCGGTGATGACGACTTCCTGTTCAGCTACCTTTGCTTTAATTAATTCAACACCGTCGAGTTTTTCTTTTATTTCGGCTTGACCCATGAGCAGTTTCTGCAGCATTTCCTCCATATTTCCGACTTCGGATTCATCGTCTGAATTTGCTTCATCTTCTTCATTTCTTTTGGGTCGTTTATTTCGTTTGCACATAATAAATACAGAAGCTATTTAATTTCACCTGTAATTATTAGCAACTTCAATATTGCATCCAGCAATGTATTCGTATTCGTGTTCTGTATTCGTGGTCAAAAATTTGAATCCCATTCAAATCATTTTGTATTGGCTGATCGGTGAGATCCCTGCACCAATACACGACGTGACGGGCGGGTTCAATAAATGCATGAGACCCAATTTCCCAAATATCACTAATTTGTATCCAGACAATAGCTCTTGTGGTGGGCAACCCTGCTGTGACTTCGCTAGTGCAGACGTGGGGAATGGGGGAGGGATGGGGTGGAGGGACGCGTGGCGGTGGTGGGCAGGTGGGGAGGGAAAGAAGCGAAATACGTGAACGACCGTCAACTGAGGACGGCTCTCTGTATGCTTAGCCTGTCCACTGTTTACCACCAGCCAGCACCATCCTTCATTCCGTTCCTCTTCCATTCACCACTGAGTGCACAGGGAAGCATGTATCATAGGTACTTGCTCATCGTAATTAGTATAGGTAAACAGGAGTAAAAATTTCTCGCAGGAGTTGTTGGCACTCCTTCTGCGTGGATGATCTTTACAGACTGAACGCCTTAAGAGTATTAACTGGAGTAGTCTAGATTAATCCACTTGCTACAAACAGGTCGTCGGCAACTAAGACACCATCTAGAGTTAAGCTTAGCAATTAAGCATAGTATAAAGATTGAGTAATGTCTCAGCGAGCGGAAACTTCAATGTTCCGTCTCGCGAGTCGAATCTCATAAAATCAATAGCACTGTATATGGGTCGATACCCGAGAATACAATAGTGCAATAATAATACTACTACTACTACTACTACTACTACTACTAGAATGTGAGGAAGGTTACTTTTGGGGTTATTTGGCTTAACCCTAGATTTGTAATAAGAAAGTAGATTTTATTATTCAAGGAGTTTTAATTTTAAAAGAATTATATGAAGGGTATTTATTTTCTATGAAGAAAAGAGTATTTAATTTTCTTTGGATTTGTTTACCCCTGTATTAGTTTAAATAAAAATACAAATATGACACATTTTAAAATGATGTATTGACGATAAAGTTTTGACAGTTATTACAGATTACGCTGTTATACCCCTGTTAAGGGCCAGAAGTCGGTGGAGTAGCCAAAAGCAATACGGTTTACGTACAAATCGATGCTCCACATTTATTTAGATTTAATTAAAGAATTGGTTTCTATATCTTAGACAGATAGTAATGATCGAATGTTTAATGGTATACGGGGTCGATTATCAGATAAATACGGCAAATTAGTATCAAAATGTTTGCAGTATTTGTACTGGGTTAGGTCTGCGTTCTTGTGGTTAATTTTTAAGTTACTGAACTAAACTGGACAAATTAATACAAATTCAACTGTATCTTGGCAGTACATACCACCGTACTTAACACTGGTAGAAGGTAAAATGATGAATGAGGTGTCAAACTGTAGACAATTTAATTTTCAATAGATTAATGTACCGATAAGTGGTATTGTGCGCTATTCGGCATAACATGAGCTAACAAACTGTGGCAAGGCTTTTAAATTTTATAAAATGAATGTCGACTCCTTTTTTCTCCCACTTAGCTTATGTAATTAATGTGCATAGTTAGCTCTTTTCTATTATATTCTACGACCACATGCACCTTCTGGGTTAAGCGTTTAAAATTAAAGGAAAGTCGGAAAGTGGAAATCGAAAAACGGAAAGTGGACGAAAAAGCGTCTTTTGGATTTTATTAATACAGGGATATTGAAAATTTGTCGACCTATGCGATATGCGACCTTCAAAGGTCACAAAGGTCATAAATAAAAGTTTCCATTGAATTTGTTACATAGGTTAGGCAGTTGGCTGCAAATAATTTGTGGGTACTATATGCGAATAATTTTATGAAAATGACATAAGCAAATCTCTGCAGGGCAATTATTGTTACTACTAAGTCACGAGGAGACGAGACTTGAAAATTTTCTATGATATTATTTCTTAATCACCCCATCACATATAGGAAGCAAGTGATCACCCAAAGCCTAAAGAGCACCTACATTTCCTACGATATCATGCTTTTTTGCATGATCACCATTAGGAATCATATATGATCAAATATAAGGCATTTTGGTGACTTTTAGAATTGTTTCGCTTGTTTAATTCCATTCGTTAGTGATTTAAAATAATTCCAAGCATGTAGGCCTTCTACAAATTTTACAGCTCGTAGCAAATTAACTTCTGAGTATTTTGAAACACAAAGCCTTAGTCTGGTGGAAGTACAAAAGAAGTTAAGAATTTTCTAAGTTGTACAAAAAAGAACCGGATCACCATTTGCCATTAGGCTCGTCCATAATATGCTAAATTAGTTACCCATTACTAAATGCGTTGTGTTCCAGTGGTTAAGGAGGAGCAACTATGCCGGGGGCTGAGGTTTAGAATTCTAATTTGTTTGTTATTTTCAAATTAACAAAATTGTTAAACCAGATTAGCAGTTGCGGGATCTAACAATGATTTCGGACAACCACCTGTCCCAGTGCTGAATGCATACTAACAAAAATTTTCGAAAACAAAGGTCGGAGCCTAGCCTAGAAAATAGGCTAAAAATAGGCGATAGGCTAGGGTGCACCTTGGTTTCTTGTAAAAATAGGCTAGGCGATAGGCAGGCTATCCAAAGTTTTGAAATAAATGATAGGCTATGGAAGGCAATAGGAAATTGGAGCCTACTAGGCAAAAACGGCCTAAGCCCACCAGGCTGGACTAAAAAATCAACAAGTGTACTTGGAGTTCTACC
Organism: Dicyrtomina minuta; assembly: GCA_949802685.1. Taxonomy (NCBI): domain Eukaryota; kingdom Metazoa; phylum Arthropoda; class Collembola; order Symphypleona; family Dicyrtomidae; genus Dicyrtomina; species Dicyrtomina minuta. The sequence goes on along the minus strand of OX461808.1, from coordinate 102,990,648 downwards.
TGTACTCCAAATAGTATGCTTAAACTACTGCTGTATTTTATTCACAAATCACAATTGTAATTTCGGTTGTGATTGTGAACCCACACTAACAACTACAAACTTATAAAACTGGATTGTACACAGTTACAATACCCATCACAATTACACAGCAACAAACAATATCAAATATGTTTTTCTACTCACCGCTAACGAAGTTTTTGTGAACAATCTTTGGCAGTCACAACCTTAGGTTGTTACAACACATTGTGAACAATGCAAATTGCGATTGTTTTGGCATCTCAGAATCACAAATATTGACAAAAAATTGTTAACAAAATACAACAGTAGTTTAAACCAAAGAAAACACTTGTAGTGAAACCAGGATTAGAAAATTACCTAAAAATCATAGAAAACAACGGAAACGGAAGCTGCCTTGATGTGTCATTAAAAAATAGGCATTTGTATTGTATTGTATTGTATTTGATTTATTCAGTTGTCAAAATTTACATCGAAACTAATCAATGATTTTCAAAATCGGACAACATCGAAGGATAGAAGTTAAAGTTATAAAATACATAATGGATTGTAAAATTAAATTAACGTAAAAAGAAAAACAACAATATTTCACATTTTACAGATGTAAAATAATAAATTGTATAATTTAGTACATTGATAAAAATGTTATTGTGGATAAAGATAAAATTAATTAATTTGATAGGCTAAATAAAAAATAGACTAGAAATAGGCAGACTTTTTAAAACAGGCAATAGGTAGGCTGTAAAAAATGGTACTCTGCTAGGCTAGGCGATAGGCTCAATATTGATAATACAAAAAAATAGGCTAGGCGCTAGGTAGGCTGTTTCAAAGTCCGACCTTTGGTCGAAAATACAATCTCAAGTTGTAATTTATGATTTGGCAATAATACAAGTCCGATCCAAGCTAGGAACTGGACACTTCGACACTTCTCCTGGCCAAGCTTATACGTCTAACGGTTGCAGGCCACACGTAGTTTTTTAATTTTAATTTATTTTTGTAACAATAATAAATTAATAATAATTTAATAATAATTTACCGTACAATAATATCACAATATTATATTTGTGCACTGCACTTACCCAGAGCTACAGACAAATGCGCCTATTCAAGTCTGTATTTAACGCACTCTTCACACTTTGATTCCTGTGACATAATATAAAGACTAAAGACTTAATAATTATTATTGAAATAATTAAACGGTTGACGGTACACTTCATACGTTATAGATAGGTACATAATTATCACGTTTATATAAGTAAACTTCAAAGTTTTAATTCATGGGATACAGAATATTGAACACTGTCACACAATTTAGTATAAACAGGTTGATTTTGTTCAATTTTAATATCATCCTTTAATAATTTACCCAGAACTTGGGAACTATGTATACTCAAAAAGCCAGAGCAGTGTTGTTCGCAGAATTTTTACAATTTCCCTCCCACATACTTCTTTAATTAGGTCGTGTAGCAGCTAACTAATTTAACCATGAATTTAGCTTAAGAAGTGCAGAACCAGTCTGTGGACAATCACTAGATTTAAATACTTCGGTATTTCAACGTCTATTGACAAGTTACTTATGCATCTGAACTGAAAGGATAGAAAGTTGTTTCTAAGTATTGTGTATTTAAATGTAAATACTCTGTACTTAACAACTTAAAAGTACTTCCTTTGTATTTAAAGTAATAACTGACTGACGGTAAAGCAATCTAAACACTGAACAACTGAACATCAAGTATTTGATTTTGGCGATTGTCCGCAGACAGGCACTTAGTGTGGTGTCGCAGTTGAAAGAAAGTATTCTCATTTTCTTATTTAAGTTTGAAGCTCACATTTACTTACGGAAAAATTATCTAATGCAATCTCCATCCTTCCATTAGGTCGTGTAGCTAATAGTAGTGCTAAACATACCACGCTATACCACGGAGTAACTTGGAGGACCAAAGCATAAAACGGCATACCTTGCCATAATAATAATAATAATAATAATAATAAATGTTTCCCGGGAAGAATCCTTTTACAGATTTAATACTTTGTCTCGTGTAGGCCCGGTTGTCACTTTAGTTCGAAGAGCTATATTCACTGAGAAACTAAGAAAGATCAGACGTTACTAAAATTCCATCCCTTAAACTTGTCAAGTTCTTCTTTCACTTGGCATTTAACATCACTAGGTAATTTATTCCATTCCGGGACAGTCCTATGAGTGACGACATGTCTCCGAAAATTGGTCTTAGGTATTTTCCACGTTTTTAGGAACGGTGAATGTCGGCTTTCGCGGTCAATGTCAAAGAACTCGTCCAGGGTTAATATTATACTTAACATAGCTTAGCATTTCACAGAATATCACGCTGTTCCACGGCATACCACGCTATACATAGGCGTACCACGGCATGTAAAAACGTATAACACGAATTCCCAAGCAGTGGAAACAACATACTACGGATTCCCACGTAATAAAAACTCATCCCCATGGAACCTCACGCAATATAAACTCATTCCTACGCAATAGTAATAACAATATAATAATAAATGTTTCCCGAGAAGAATCCTTTTACAGATTTGAGACTTTGTCTCTTGCAGACCCCGTTGTCACTTTAATAAAAACTGATCCCCACGGATCCCGACGCAGTATAAACTCATCCCCACGCAATACTAATATAATCTCATCCCCACGAATCCCAATGCAAAATTAACTGATCCCGATGGATCCCTACGTAATATAAACTCACCCCGACGCAATATAAATTGATCTCCGCGGATTTTGACTCAGTATTAACTTATTTCCACGGGTCTCCACGCAATAAAACATCATCCCAACGCATCCCCACGCAATATATAATCATTTCTACGGATCCCCACGCAATATCAACCCATCCCTACGGGTCTCCACGTAATAAAACATCATCCCCACGGATTCCTACGCAATATAATATAAACTCAGAACCAGGGCGGATCCTCACCCAATATAAACTCATCACCACGCAATATAAACATATCCCTACGGATCGCTACGTAGTATTAACTCATCCCTACGGATCCCTACGCAATCCAAACTCATCCCAACAGATCCCCACTCAATACAAGCTCATCCCTACGATGGCTGTTCTTTGATAAGTCATGACCAGGCCGGTAAGTCATGTCCAACTTCGGTAAGTCATGCCCCATTTCACTTCGGTAAGTCATGTCCCACTTCTGTAAGTCATGCCCAGGTGTACAGTAATTGTTTAAATAAACTATTTCATTTACACGACTTAGTATTCACTGAAATTTGCAACTCGTTCCTACAACCCTATGGAATGCTGGAATTATTAGAAATTATTTTGTTGAAAATTTTTTTATATATTATTGGAAATATAGAAATTGTTATAGAAAAACTGACTAGAAACGGTTAGGTTATATTTTTCCATCGGCCGCCGAAGGCGGGTGGGAAAAATATAACCTATCCGTTTTTAGGCAGCTTTAGGAGCATGGTTCAGTGTTTTAAACGAAAAATATTGGGGCATGACTCAAACTCTTATGGTAACTCTTTAATAGAATAATATTATAATTAATGCCGTGCCCATACTATTACATTTGTTGAGCTTCACCCACGGGCTTGCTTATAGTAAGTTTTGACCAAAGATTTGCCTACATTACGCTATGGTCATGGACTTGCTAAGGATAAGCTTCAATCACAACCTTGCGAGGCTAAGCTTTGATCAAAGGCTCGCTCGGGTTAGGTTATTCCTTCAGGCGCGCTCGGAGTATGTTTTGACCACAGACTTAACCTAATTGCGCTACGATCCTCGAAAAGCCTGGGCACAGTTTTACTATCATACATATTAGCTAGAAATTAAGGCTTTACTTTTATGCAGGGTAAATATTTTGTGTAAAAGCCATTTATACGAAAGGAGCAAGTAAACAATGAATTTGTGTCTTGTGTGCGATTAAGGTTTGATCATGACCTTGGCATTGTAAATTTTTTATCAAAGCAATGCTTAGGATTAGGTTTGTTATATACATCATCAGTATTAAATTAGCATCATGTGAGCGAATTTGTGTCAGTCAGCAAATTATTGTCTTGTTTTTCATGTTGCTTATCCAACGTAATTTGAGAAATACTGTAATTAATTTTATTATTAGCTGAAATTGCAGACACAGCAACAAACTTTAAGTAAAGTTATTAATAATAATTTATGCGTATATAACTATCGTATGAAGTATCATATCTGTAGGAGCAGACCATCGAGCACGCAAACCACGAACATCTAAATTCTAAGTAGTTCCGAATTATTTTACAAATTTTATTTTACTTTTCAAATTTTGAACAGTTAAATAACAGCTTTTGTCTACTTTCAACCCGTAAATAAATACTAAAGTACGTCAGTAAGTGTAATTCGATCGAAAATTTATAAATTTAATTTAACTAATTAGTTCTTTACGAATTCTCAAAATCCTGCCACGCCGCAAGCTGACCAGACTGAGAAAACTTTTGGGAGTACATTCATAGAAAAATAGGACGAGACCAAATAAACCAAAAAAGGCAAGAATCAACTTTAAAACATGAAGCTAAGTTCCTTCTCATTTATACGTAAGCCGAAGGCCCACAAATTTCTTAATTTATTTTATTAAGTGTTAAGATACTAGCAACACGTATATTTTAGTAGGATCAAAAAACACACTAGGAATACAAGATCATCAAACTGATATAAGTAATGCCAAACAACAAGAAAATCCCAGTACCAAGTGGACAAGAGCAGCTAGCCGCCTATTTCTCTCAGCAACTATAACAACTCACATGGGAACCTACCTTGCTTGTACACATGGATTTAAATGAATTCTATCATAACGTCTTCTACTGTGACTAGTAACTACTGCTAGTATAGTCGTTCGGTTGCAAAATCGCTTATCTCCATTTTATTCGAATTTTAATTTTCGAAATTTTCTTGAAATAAAAAGTCAAGTAAATTGAGTAGGAATAACAGTGGAAAATTTTAGTGAAGACAGGGTCCCCCCTTCCATACTTTTGTAAAAACGAAAAAATTATAACTTCCAGTAAATGTAGTGTTTAATTTATGTTTGCTTTTAATTACTATCTTTTTGCAACGGAACATACCAAACTCAAACAAGCTTGATCTTCAATAGGGTCGTCCATAAATGATGTCATAGAAACTTTCCAATTTTTCGGACGGCATAACTCCCCCTATTGTCAGTTGAACCATTGTGTAAATGTCTTCTATGGTCTATTCTGACTTCTATCGATGATGTGTGACCGTGTTCTGTTCTTACTTTAATAACTGCATTGTTGTAGATGTTTCGTAGAATCCTTATAACTTTAGCACTCAGCCCGAGTCTGTGTAGTTTGGACCACAGGAGTTTATGACTGACTGAATTAAAAGCCCGCTTGTAGCCCACAAAAAAAGCTCACACTTTTCTACTTGGGAATCAAATGTTGTTATGGATAATTCCCGCTAGTAAATATACTTTATCCATGCAAGAACGGTTTTTTCAAAAACCCGCTTGAGATTCCGGTAGATTGTTTTGTATTGTGGCTTATTTTGTCAGTCTTACAAGCAATATTTGAGTGAAAAGCTTCAAGACGCAGCTCAGTAAGGCAATTTCTCTATAGTTAGCAGTGTAACTTCTATCTCCTTTTTTAAATAATGTCACTATTTGAATTTCGGACCAGCTGCTTAGGCAATTTTCTTCCGTCACAATTTTATTAAACAACGACAGTAACTTTTGCATCCAACTAGTTGGTAGACCCTTTAGTGACTCGTTTGAGATTCCATCCAGTCCTGGTGATTTATTTAGTTTTAATGTTTTGATCGCCTGAGCTAGCTCGTACATTGTAATTTCTTTACCTACATGTTCATCTCCTACCCTGTAAAAGTCTACGTTATCTACATTCCTAGGCGGCATAATACTTTTGTGGAAGCTTTTCCATTAAGTATTACTCATGCTGGTATAGTTATTATTTGATCTGTCCTTAAACATATTACCAGTGCTCCAGAATTGGTTACAATTTTTAATGTTGGCTAGCCGGTCTCTAATTTTTGCATATCTGATTTAGCTTTTTTGCAGACCTTGTTAAATTTTCGCTTTGCATCCCCAAATCCTATTTGAGTCTTAAGCCCAAAATCGAGTTTCTTACATTGTACTCTACATAATTGCATTTTAAGTTTTGAAGCTTTAAAATGTTCGTTAAACCATGGCTCATTTTTAACACTGAATTTCGGTATACGATAAGACACATAGTTTAGTCTATTTGCGACAGTAAACATTTCATCAGTAATAATATTGCTCATTTTATTTACATTAATGTGTGTCTCATTGCCAGCTAATTGGGAGTTCATAGCCTTACCTACTAGTTGAATTTGTTCTGCCTTGAGTCAATTTTCTTACAGCTAGCTGCTCCTTTTGGCATGCAATATCCTCTAACACGTTTAAGATGTATTGCTATAGGTACATGATCTAAATTATTCATATTAAGGCACTCAAATTTTTGTACAATGGTAATAAGATTATAATGAACTAGGCAATAATCAATGACTGATCTTCCCTTCCTGCTGACATACGTATAGTTCGCTGTAATGTCCGGTGACACTCTACTATTTATAATTGCCAGCGAGCAAAGCTCAGCAAATTCCAGAAAATACGGAGCCGTAGAGTCAACTTCCTCATCACATGTTAGTCGCAAACTAGATAAATAACAAGCTTAAACTAGCTTGTGATCTAAAGCACCTTCTGCTCTGATTTGTGCATTAGAATCTCCTCCAATAATCAGCTTTTTTCTTAGCATATGAGGAATAGACTCTACCGCTTTCGTAAGTTCTGTATACATTTGAGCATAAAAAAACATATTAGTGTTCATATAGACATTTTAAATTACAGAAACCTCTAGAGATTTTACATTTTTTACTTCTATTAAAATTATATTGTTTTTCTTATACAAGACACTGTTGATTTTAAAACTAGTTTTATTTATAAGAATTCCGACTCCATTTGATGACCTACCCTTATTACCTAATCTGCAAGCAGGGATGTCAATACTAGAAGAATTATGAAAATTACCTCCTAAAATATGTTTTTCTGATACATTCCAAGTTTCAATTATACATATAAAGTCGTGCTTTTTTTTCCTCGCAATCTGTTTTATCAAGTTCTGTTAAATTTTTTATACCGTGTACATTCCAATAAACAATTTTTAGAAGATCTGTTACTGTTTTGTGATTGTGTGTGGGCCAAGACTGTCAGTTTTGCACAATTGAAAGTGAAGTACCGTTGCTTTTGTACCTAACACCGTCGGCTTCAAAAGAAAAATACCCTACTAATTTAACATTCGTGGATGATGGGTCCTCTTTCTTGATCCGGTATTGTTGCATCATATGTTTGTGGATCTCCTGTTCTTTATTGCTGCGACACAGTTGGATACGGACATCTGGTAATCTGTCTTTCAATTTAGATTTGCTGCTCATTACCAATGCGACGTCTAGCTTATCAGCTAGCTGCACAAAAATCAAAGGAAGCTTACTTGGGTCCTTACTGTTGACTCTTCTTACACTGATTATTTTGACGCTTGGTAATTCGAGTTTTACTTCTAGAACTGCTTTGGCATCTTCAGAAGCAGAGTTATTCACTGGAAGACCTGTTATCATAAATTCTTTACTTCGTTTTTTGCGTTCATAAACTTCAATTTTTTGTTCCGCATTTAGTAACCTCTGGTTAAGATTAGCTACCTGCGCGTTGATTACACTCATCTCCGTGTCCTGCTTTGAGATACTGTTATTTACTTTAGTTTATAGAGTTAGCCATTTCGCGTTCACATTACTTTCGAAGAGTGAGAACCTTGACACGATATCCGTTTTAAAAATGTGAAGCTGGGTAGCGGTGCTTACGTTGACTTGTGAGGTGATTTGTTTGCCCATATGTGTTAGTTGCTGATTAATGTAAGCCGCTAATTGTTCTTGTCCATTGGGGATCGGTACCTGGTCATTTACCTCCATCATATTTTTAATAGCCATTTGCTTCGGTCCTTTGGTCTGCAATGGTAACAGTACCTACTAAAATATATGTGTGGCTAGTATCTTAACCTTTTTTTAACGGGATGGAGTATATAGGCCTTCGGACTACGTACGTGAGAAAAAGAACTTAGCTTTTGATTTTGCAGTTGAACCGGTGAATATTGTTGGAGTTGAACTCGTTCCACTTGCCTTGGTATCTGTATGTATCTTCCACAGTTATATCCACAGTTGTGCTTCCTTCGGCATGGTCGAGTTTCAGAACACCAAAATATCTTATTTAACTTTTACTTTTTTCCCAACTTCGATCAAAATCCACTTGTATTTATCCTTGAGAATGTGATAAGTGTTACAGCTTTTGAATTTTAATTGATTAACTAGTTAAAATTTTTAAATTAAGAAAAATTTTGAATTTAGTTTGAGAGTACAGTAAACATTTGCTGTTCCTCATTCGAGTGCGAGATGGCTTCCTACGATAGGTAATGTTAAGTCAGTGAATTACAAAATATTATACTTATAATGCATCACTTTGAACATGTCAAAAGTCCCTTGTTAAATAATATAGAGCAAACGGAATTTACTTCCGTTCCTTTTACTCGCTCAAATCCATCTCAATTAATTACTTTATTATATTACCGTTGTTTATTTTTAATTAATTTAACATTACATTACCATTTTGGTATTCGCCCTATTGTAATATAATATCACAATAAACGTTCTTAGGAAAAATAACTACTCTCAAACAATTAAAAATTACTAGCTGTAAAGTTTAATTTGCTGTTTTTAAATTACTTAACGCTAATAAATAAGCAAACATTGCTTTAAGCTCAATTAGAAATAGTTGGGTCTGTAACGACTGCGGTCTCACCCCCGTTCTTTTTAAGACATCTGTACGTGCGTGGGGTTTGAGTATGAACCTAACGAGGGTGGACCCCTTCCCACGCAACAGATAACTTACCATTAAGAATGTTTCCAGTTTGAATGTAAATAGATTTTAGATTAGAATTTAAATATAAATATATTAAGATAATGATGATAACGTACAATTTTTAACCATCATTCATGCAAAAGACGCAAAATGTTCTCATTATTTAGTCTAGTAACGTTAAAGATTCTATGCGCTGAAGGCTTATAACTGTTAGCTTTGTGTTACATCTACTCCGATGCTCAGACCTGATCAGAAATTAAACGTTCTTAAAGACAACTTGTGGTGTACCGTAATTTACACTTTTCTATGCTTGCATCTGTTAAAACAATTGGTGAAGTTTTTAAAATTTATTAATAAAATAATTCGTAGTTTTGTCGAGATATCAGCATTTCCATTAGCAAACTCGTATGCATGCTATATTCTAGCTCTAAACTAATGTAAATACGCTTTACTTGTAGGAAATAGAAAGCTGGCATTGAAAGCTTGAATGCGTATAAAATTTTATTGTCTAAATTCGAATCTTATTTTATTTGCAATAATACACGAGAGAAAAGGTTTGAATTTGGGTTAATCAGAGTGCTCAGATTTCCTTAACGTTTGGTTTAAAGTATAGAAAACAATAATTACATGCAAAACAAAAAAAAGTAAGTTTATCTGTGATAATTTATTGAGTTTTGAATATGATGCTTGCTGTAACCTACCACAAGAACTAGAGTGCAATTCAATTTCAAGAATATATGTATGCAAATAAATGAATTCACACTAAAAATGTTCTTTCTTCTTCTAAATAGACAGCCGTTATTAAAATAGTTCAAAATGTACTACCTGCTAATGCAATCTGTTTGCCTAACCAAGAATCCGTTAACTGCTGCCATTGTTGCATAGAGATTGAAACGATTGGTCATATTCAGACAGTGAGAAATAAGTAAGGAATACATGCTCACCAATTTTAATGGCCAAATGTAAATATTGAATATTGAATATTGGCGCGGCACTATGGCTCATTATTACTTACGCTATGCTATCTATATGAGTAGCAATAGAAATAAGATTAAATCTTTATATTTTTTTTATTTTTTTTTAAAAAACCAGTAAAAGTAAAGGAAGGCATCTGGGAGTCGAACCTCTTAACTCCGTAAACGCCAGAGCGTAAACCCAACTCCGCCACCTTGCTTCCCATAGGAAAGCATTAAACTTTTACGGGTATTAATTTGGAAGCCGAATTGTTGGACACTCATAGTCATATATAATGAACAGTGTGGTTGGGTTTGAGTGTGTGGTGAGGAACGAACATATGAGAAATAAATAAGGAATACATGCTCACCAATTTGAATGGCGAAATGTAAATATTGAATATTAAATATTGGCGCGGCACTATGGCTCATTATTACTTACGCTATGCTATCTATATGAGTAGCAATAGAAATAAGATTAAATCTTTATATTTTTTTTACTCCCTGATGCCTTCCTTTACTGTTACTGGTTTTTAAAAAAAAATATAAAGATTTAATCTTATTTCTATTGCTACTCATATAGATAGCATAGCGTAAGTAATAATGAGCCATAGTGCCGCGCCAATATTCAATATTCAATATTTACATTTGGCTATTCAAATTGGTGAGCATGTATTCCTTACTTATTTCTTATATGTTCGTTCCTCACCACACACTCAAATATCATCACACTGTTTATATTCAGACAGTGCCAACGTGAGATGCTAATTGGTAATATCGGAGTTCTTGCGGTTTGTCGTTTACTTGATAAAGCTATAAAAGAAATTTGGGTAGAAAGTTCTATAGAAAGTTTATTGCTCACACCTTAGCAACAAAGATAGGACTTATACTAGAACGTACGGTTCGTTTAGAGCAGTGTCAGATCAATCAAGCTTATTTCCTACTCGTAACCGAAAAAGTAAATTTCTGAAATTCAAGTAGTTGGACACTATATTGAGGCACGTAGAACGATTTTAAAGTTTTATAGTAACGGTATAGAAACCCCTTAATTGAAAACATTGCTTGGGTTTGAGGTAATCACTTTAAATTTGTGTGCATCATTTTTATTCTTCTCTAGCAACTGAATAATGTTTGAACTACATTTATATTTGCGCTAAAACATAATTTATGTAAAACAATTATGCACTGTATACCTAGGCATGTGATGTTTCGACGCTGATCGGCAGTGTCAAGTTTGTTTTAATAAAGTTCTACTTTTCTTGTCAGCCAGCAGCAGCTCCTGCAAATATTAGACATTATTAGTAAATTCTGAACAACTTTTGACAAAGAAAACAAACTTAAAACTGCGAATGTAAATATTTTAATGTAAAATAAATATTATAAGTTATTAAAATTTAAAATTACATTCAAAACGTTTGAAATAAGTTTGCTTAGTCTACCAAAATACCTACAGGTGCTCTCGCCACTCTAATTTATTACCGTATTTAATTCAAAAGAATTCTTAGGATCGAACTCTGTCTGGGCTACGATATTAAATTGGGAGCAAGGCACATACCAACTTTGAACCCGATCCCACGTACATTTTATATCTTGATTACCTTACACAATTAGGTTCAATGTTTTTTGTGTTTCTTTATATTAATTTTTTCATGTCAACATTAAAGTGTCAGCAAAAATACCTTTTTTAAGTCGATTTCTAGAAAATTAAAATTATATTTCTAAATAATACTAATTAATTGAATGAATCTTAGTTGTAAGCATTTATTAGGTGTACATCACGCAGTGCAATAGTATGCAAAACATAAAATATTGAAACGATATGACTGTTGTATTTTAGCAGCAGGGTTTGCTTTAATTTATCTAATTTTAATTTTAAGATGTACCCAGTAGAACGCTTTTGTTTGAAAATATGTAGTACGTAAATACACCGACGTGTGATTCTGAGCTAACTTGTAGGCACTAATATCCCTCATATTACTAATAAACTAAATATGGCCTATATTGGAATAAGTATTAATAAATAATATAAAAGTCATGTATTTAAATTTATAATAAAATTAAATATTACAACTGATTATGCTTTAATTCTTGTTAAATTAAGTTAAGGCACTAAATGAGATAGCTAGAACATAACTGAATAAGTCTGATTATTGGGACTTCTACAGTTCTTAATCTTCATTAGGTACATTAATTCTTCCGCTGTTAGAATGAACTTTGGTAATCACTTTAGAGCCATCCTCTCAAAACTTTAATTCAGATGATTCAGAAGATCAGTGGAAATGCATGTTGTTTTTTCCAAATAGTCTTTCATTAGCTTTTCTTACTGAACCGTTACAATCGCGATTGGGTTGAGGTCCATTTAAGTGCAAGAAAATTTTCATTTCTAAATTTGTATCCGACAAACTGCATCGCTTGTCAAGATGTTGTTTCATCATGCTGCTGATTGTTTCTGCAACGCATTCTGACTTGTTCCGAACTAATGAAGTCAGCAGAAGATTTAGCACATAAGAACTTCTGAAATTGCTCGTCGTAGCCTGTTTCAACCATGGAGCAAAACTTGGCGTACTGATAGTTAAGATCAGCCTGAAAAATCGAAGTGTCAAGAAATCCCAACGTTCGTGCAAGGGCGCAGTATTCAACGAATGATTGCAGAATATTATTCATGGTTTTTTCTAATATTAAATTACGTGAAAACAAATCTCGTGCCACCACAAACGTTTTCTGTGTAATGTTTTGAGTACCGGTTTTGCAATGCCTTTGTCAATTCACGAATATAAAACTGCACTTCAGTTATCACTCTCTGAATCACCACTACTAAGGAGGTATCCCGGGTTACAATAATAGAGTTGCTACGCGTGGCATAAAACGTACTCCTCTGAATTAGCACTGGCTTTTCTTTAAAGGTTCTATGTTTGGAGCTTTCATCAACTGCTTCACTTAATTTCTTCTAATGAGAACTTGATACTGTAGGGCCTAATAGCCGAGACATTTTCTTACGTTTTTGAATGCATTCTTCAATAATATCGTCACATTCCCATAGGAGCAATTCTGAGGACTGTATTTTTACAGGAGTAGCTCCTATTACTTTAAAAATATCCACTAGCCCAAACAACTGAACGCAAAATTCGCAATTGTTAAAGCGATTAGGATTGCAATCTTCGTCTTTCGAATGCGTTGAACCGATTTAGAACGCGATACTTGTACGTACTAAACCTTGTTTCTGAGAACGATCCCGGCCGCATAAGTACCAAATCCATTTGACGAGCCTCTTCTAAATGCCTTTAATATGGCTTCCCGTAGTATTTTCTCTGCTTATGGTTACTATTGTAATTTCGGTCTTGTCAACCCACTCGTGCAATTTAGTCTTTCTAATATCGCCACAAGCTAGTTCGAGTAAGTGCGCGGGATTCCACGAGTAAGATTGGAACAGCTGCTGGTTGATACCTTCTTGGGGAGTCCTAACATCAATTTTAAATCTTAGCAAAAGAAGAATTTCTTGTGGCACTTTTAATGCAATATATTGCACATCGAAGGCACATCCGACGTACATCTTTTTAGCTGACACTGGGGAATAAAACTTGTAAAGAGTATTGACAATGTCTTTTGCCAGTGCAGCTCCATGCTGTACTTCGTGCTTTACTGGTAAAACATCCAATGTGATTTGGGTGTTCTGTCCATCTTTAAAAATAATTACACCTATAATCTGTGATGTTGTGCTGTATGGAGTTATTTCGTCGGCGAAAACAACGAATGGTGATACTTAAAGATACATTGATACTGGTTCATTTAAAACGGTCATTGTTTGCTCTTTAAGCACAGCATACAGATATGGAAATAATTTATTGACATAGTCTACACTATAGTTCAGGTCTCCAACTTTAACGTCAATATCAGATAAAAAGGTAACCTCATTTTTAAAACCTAATTTACTCTGATATTTAACAATTGCCTTATAGGCAACCTTTCCTAAAATAATGCCTGTAGCTTCATTTTTTGAAAACAATTCAACTTCCTTCTGAGTTGGGATGTATGCTTCTCCAACTGTGTTGCAATGCTGTTTACTGCTTATATGGTTAGATAACTTGTCCTTTAGTTGTCGAAATACTAAAGGTTGCAGTTGCTTGTTTTTTTGCGACCTCCAAAATTAGTTTCCACAGTTCTGTCATATTAAAACAACCCCACTTTGCTTTTAGAATCTGGTACTTTTCTTAAAACGTGACTCGGCAAGGCATACATGTAATTGCATTAAAATGATTGAGATCATCAGTAGCCACTGGCCCAAGCAACAGTGATAAATGCAAGCAAGCGTCTAGGATTTCTGAAATTAAAGTTGCTTTAGAAACCACTGATTGTGGTTTTCGGTTCACTGGTACTGCATCAATAGAAACAGAAAGCAACCCTTTTAAAAATGTCTTCATGTAATCAACCTTTTTCTCTACGTATGACATTGTTGCAATAGATGTTTCAAGATTTTGATTTGGCCTGCTTACATTCTTATCGTAGTTTCCGCTCAATAAATGATGTCTGACAATGCATCCTAACCCTTTAAACTTTGCTGATAGTACTGGCTGATTGGATTTACCTACAGTGTAGACTTTATTTGGATTAGAAAATATGAAAAACCCGGCAGTTTCGTATCATTAAAGCAAGAAGTGCATTTCATTCCTTGCAAAGTTGCGTCATCATTAAACACCAATTGAAGGTCACGGCAAGCGTTTATAAGGGCTTTTAAACTTGTTTAAACTTGCGCTTAAAGCTGTAATCATGGCATCGAATTGATTTTTATCACGTTCCTCTTGGGTTTTGTTCACCAACAAATTGCAATAATTTCTTAAATTGCTAAACACTTCGTCAATGTACACTGTAGTTACAGGGCGCTTGAGCTTATGCTCTTTTTGGTACGTAACCTTTTTTTTGAAGAAACTTCATTGTGGACTACTGGATTGACACTAGAGCCCTCCACAGGATGAATAGCATCCATGAATATTAACAACTGCCTACTATAGTCCACGGCGTGTCTATTGTACACATTTGAAAAATTAGGATACTATTTTGTTGCTTTGAACTAACGTGTATATATCATTAAATATGTACAATCTTTTGAGTTTGTATCTCATTACCTAAATTTAAATTAAATTTATATTGTCGAATATTACCAAGGAGTTGGTCTAGAAGATTAATTTAAAATCAACATAAACCTGACGTTTAACAAAAAAATATTATTCAACAACCAAAATAAGATACACTGTCTAAGGTTTTACGTTATTACAAAAAAACAAAAATGAAATAACCAAATATAAAAATTTTAGAAATTTATCTTATCTGAAATTTGAAATGACTTTTATTACCATATAAACTACAAATGATAAATGAGTCACATCTTATTCGTTAGTACAATTGGTCTTTGAAATGTATAGTTCTAAACGTCAAATTGTTTCAAATAAAACGAACGTAAGTTTATGTGCCATCCTAAAATTTTTAATTACATCTTTTTATTTTAAAATTTACTACCTCTCCTGATAAACATACTACTTTTAAGGTTTTACGTTACACATTTACAAATTGGTTACTTTAAGAAACAACTTTGCAATTAAAATCATAAAAATTGCATACTCTGTTTTTGTATTTAATACAGGTTTTGCAACGATATTACCTATAACAAGATACAAAAAAAATTACAAGTGGTATAAAAGACACACAAGCCCGGATTTCCCAGTAGACAAACGAATTTTTTAAAACAGGTTGCAAACGTTAAAATTCAATAAAAGTAAGCCATTCTTGTTGATTCGTCAACGTGTTTAATAGTCACAAAATTGTGAGCTCAATTAGCCAGCTAGTCAAAACACTCATTTTAAAAACAAAACAAAGCAAAATGTTTCTAGTACTCACATTCCTGCTATCAGATTAAGTAACAAGGGTAGGCCATCAAATGAAGTCGAAATTCTTATAAATAAAACTAGTTTTACAATCAACAGTGTCTTGTATAGGAAAAACAATATAATCTTGATAGAAGTAAAAAATGTAAAATCTCTAGAGGTATTTGTAATTGGTAATGTCTAAATGAACATTAATATGTTTTCTTATGCTCAAATGTATACAGAACTAACGTAGAGTCTATTTTTCATATGCTTAGAAAAAAGCCTATTATTGGAGAAGTTTTTAATGCACGAATCGGAGCAAAAAGCGGTTTGGATCACAACCTAGTTGAAGCCAGTAATTTATCCAGTTTGCGACTAACAAGTGATGAGGAAATTGACTCTACGGCTCCGTACTTTCTGGAATTTGCTGAGCTTTGCTCGCCGGCAATTATGAATGGTAGAGTGGCACTGGACATTCCAGCAAACTATACGTATGTTAGCGAGAGGGAAAGGTCAGTCATTGATTATTGCCTAGTTCATTTTAACCTTATAATTATTGTACAAAAATTTAAGTGTCTTAATATAAATAATTCAGATCATGTACTTATAGCAATACATCTTAAACATGTTTAAGGATATTGCATGCCAAAAGAAGCAGCTAGCTGTGAGAAACAAATTCAACTTAAGGCAGAACAAATTCAACTATTCAGTTAAGCTGTGAATTCCCAATTAGCTAGTAATGAGGTACACAATAATGTAAATGAAATGAGCAATATTATTACTAATAAAATTTTTACAGTAGCAAATAGACTAAACTATGTGTCCTATCGTATACCAAGAAAAAATCAGCCATGGTTTAACGAAACTTGTAAAGCTTTAAAACTTAACATGCGATTATGTAGAGTACAATGTAAGAAACTTGATTTTGGGTTTAAGACTCAAGTAAGTGTTGGGGATGCAAAAAGAAAATTCAAGGAGTTCTGCAAAAAAACTAAATCAGATTATAATGCAGAAATTAGAGACTGGCTAGCCAACATTAAAAATTGTAACCAATTTTGGAGCACTGTTAATATTTTTAAGGACAGATCAAATAATAACTATACCAGCATGAGTACTACTCAATGGGAAAGCTTCCACAAAAGTATTATGCCGCCTAGAAATGTAGATAACGTAGACTTTTACGGGGTAGGAGATAAAGAAATTACAATGTACGAGCTAGCTCAGGCGATCAGAACATTAAAACTAAATAAATCACTAGGACTGGATGGAATCTCAAACGAGTCACTAAAGGGTTTACCAACTAGTTGGATGCAAAAGTTACTGTCGTTGTTTAATAAAATTGTGACGGAAGAAAATTTCCTAAGCAGCTGGTCTGAAATTCAAATAGTGACATTATTTAAAACAGGAGATAGAAGTTACACTGCTAACTATAAAGGAATTGCCTTACTGAGCTGCGTCTTGAAGCTGTTCACTCAAATATTGCTTGTAAGACTGACAAAATAGGCCGCAATACAAAACAATCTACCGGAGTCTCAAGCGGGTTTTCGAAAAAACCGTTCTTGCATGGATAAAGTATATTTACTAGCCGGAATTATCCATAACCACATTCGATTGCCAAGTAGAAAAGTGTAAGCTTTTTTTGTGGACTACAAGCGGGCTTTTAATTCAGTCAGTCATAAACTCCTGTGGTCCAAACTACACAGACTTGGGCTGAGTGCTAAAGTTATAAGGATTCTACGAAACATCTACAACAATGCAGTTATTAAAGTAAGAACAGAACACGGTCACACATCATCGATAGAAGTCACGGAGGGAGTGCTACAAGGTGAACTACTGTCACCGCTACTATTTTCGCTTTTCATCTTAGACATGGATGAATATTTTGCTGCGAATAATCTTCAAGGCCTAAGCATCAACCGTAAGATAGCAATCTTTATGCGTATGTACGCTGACGACACTGTCATACTAGATTTTTCAAAAAGAGATCTGAAACAAAAACTTGAAACGCTATAGCGGTACTGCAACAAAAACAAGCTAGCTGTCAATGTGGCGAAGACCAAAGTTTTGATATTCGCCAAAAGCCCTAACATTAAAGTGAAGTCCATTTTTAGATATGTAATGTAATGTAATAGCTTTATTGTTATTCCAATTCAGTATTCACTGTTTTACAATGGACAACATCCTTCAAGGTTGAGAATCAATCCAGGGAAAAAAGAAAACAGAGACGAAAGGAAAGAGATAAAAGTATATTAGGTTTTAGTAGATATATCTGTAGCTGTAGTCATTGATTTTCATGTTTAAGTACCCTGTCATTAAAAGCTTAAATTTAAGTACATTTTTACATTTTTTAATTTTTAAAGGTAGTTTGTTCCAAATGTTAATAGCACGGTACTGGAAGGAAGACTTTGTATGAATATAATTAAATTTTGGTACAATAAAGTCTATACATTGTCTGCTTTTTCGTTGACGATTTTCCATTGTAGCAAACAGTGACTTCATATCATTATTTAGATGGTTACTACGAGATATAGTGTACACTGAAAGTGTAGGATGATAAATTATTAGCTGTTCGATGTTTGATATGCCTAAATCGCTATACGTATTAGCAATGGACAAGTAAAACATATTAAGAAATTTAAAAATTTTCGTTTAATTCAAAAAAACATTTTAGTATCAATTCTATAAATAGGTAGACCGTATTCAACAATAGAGTTAATTAGAGATGTAAATACAATTTTTAAGGCCTTGAGAGGTATGCACTGTTTAAATTTAGTAAGCATTAGTATTCGATACGATAATTTTGTGTTTACATTTTTGATGTGTTCTTTAAATTCTAAACATTCATCTATTAATATACCAAGGTATTTAAATTAATTAACACGTTGAATAGTTTTACCGTTTACAACGAGTTTAGTTGGTGCCTTATCAATACAAAGTGGGCTCTATTTCAATTTATAGAACATATAATTAGTCTTATCTGTACTCAATTCCATGAAGTTATCAGTGCTTCATTTTTTAACTGCTTTTACACACTGATCAAGTTGTTTTATGGTGCCATCAATAGTAGAGTTTGCTACGGTACAATCTATGTCGTCAGCATAAAGCGTAGACTTAGATACAGGTTCAAGGATTTCTATAATACCGTTAATATATGCATTGAAAAGATCAGGGCCAAGCGTAGAGCCTTGGGGAGCTCCTACGAGCAGGTCAAAACGAACTGATATAATGCCGTTAATTTTAACAGAGTATTTTCTACCTGACAAGTAGTTCCCTAATAGAAATAGCAAATAGTATGGCAGCCTAAACTTTTTGTATGTATAACTTATTCAGTAGATGGATATAATTAAGCTAATCAAAAGCACGTCGAAAGTCTATGAATAAGGACGCAACATGCAGTCCCTTATCTAAATAATTATACACAATATTAGTAAAATCAGTAAGAGCCAAAGCAGTAGACAAACCTTTTTAAAACCCATATTGCTGTGTAGTTAGGTACTTATATAGGTGTTGTCTAAGGTCACAAGAAACAAGGTATTCATATACTTTGGATAAGAATGGAAGAATTGAGATAGGCCTATAGGAGGTTACTAGGTGAGTTTTCATTCCAGGCTTTAAAATAGGTGTAATTATTGCTATCTTCCATGCACTAGAAAATATACCTATTCTTGTTATTTTATTGAAAAATTTAGTAACTTGTATAAACAACGTTTCACAATTTAATTTTAATATTTTAGGAGGTATAACCATAAAGCCAACAATTATACCTAGTACGTTGGATGGCTTTCCGTACTTCACTAACGCTAAAGTCTCTAGTTATATTGTCTTTTGGGATTGCGATCGTAAACGCTAGTATAGAGTCAGATTGGTCAATGTCACCAGGAGATGAAACAGAGGCAAGAGCTTCAGCTATATCTGTGGGCTCAGTTAATAGTTTGTTATCATGAGAAAGATTATTAAATTTAGTGGAGCTGCATTGTTTGTTTGTGAGCTCATGTAAAGTTTTCCAGGCACTAGAGGAATTATTATCTTCACTAAATTTATTTAAATAGTACTCACGTTTGGCCTGGCTAATTAAATTATTTACATAATTACGTTGTTTTTTAAATTGTGACCAGTCAAGTGAATTACTAGATTTGACATATAGCTTTTTCAGTTTGTTACGAATGCTAATTTGTTTCTTAATCAAAAACGTTAGCCATGGGGAGGGCTTAGATATTATGGATCTACGTAAAGAAGGTGCATGCAGGTCAAGTACTTAGTAATACTAAAATATCTATAGTACTAAGTATTTCATTTGGGTTTTCAGATGTATCAGTTACTCCCCATAGGATATTGTCAATATCCTTTAAAAAAGCTTTTACGTCAAATTTCTTATAATTTCGAGTTTCAATGACTAAAGGGGAAAGCCTTAATTTGGGTTTTTTCCTGATAATAAAAATAATATCATTGTCACTGATTCCACAAGAGATAACTCCAGAGTCCTTTATATTATTAGGAGAGTTTACTAAGACATAGTCAAGGAGCGTACGTGTAGTTAATGTGGTCCTAGTTGGTTCACATATGATTTGTGAGTAGTGATAGTAAGAAAAAACTTGTAAATACGCAGAGGATCTAATGTCATTAATTAAGTCTAGATTAAAGTCCCCCAATAGGTAGCTTTCATGTTGGACGCCATTCAATTTTAGAAGGAAAATTGGAGCTAAGATAAGAAAATTATTCAAACTATAATGGGGTGGACGATAGAGACAAAAGTAACACAAAGGTTTACAGTTTTAAGGAAGAATTAATAAAGTTAGGGTTTCAACTTCGGACGAAAGGTCGAAGCTGGGTTAAAAATTTAATACTTCGTATCCAGTATCACTGCGTATGTACGCTACTAACCCACCACCATGTCTTATTCTATCTTGACTAACTAGTGTATAATTTTGAATACATACATAATCGTTAGGTGTACTTACATCTAAAAAGGTTTCCGAAAGAAAGAGGATGTGAAGCTTAGAACTTATTTGAAATTTCCTGACTAACCTAACCTATACATTAGACGACGATGGCATCTCCTGAAACTTTTTACGGTAGTAGCTATACTTTGCTTTACAAATGTCCCTATTTATATTATTTCTTTCCTCTTTATATCTACTGAAAAGCACAGAATCCTTTGTCAATAAACTCTTAAATTTCAAACTATTACGGTGATGCATTTTCCTTTTTAATTCTACGGACAACCAAGGAGATACTTTGCCCTTAACTCGTCTGGATATAACAGGAGCATGCTTATTTAAAACATCAAAAACTGATAACTCAAAATAATTAAGTACATCATCTACGTCATTAAATATCTTCATGGTCGACCAAGGAATAAGACTCACATCCTCATTTACAACACTCAAATCTATATTTAAGTAGTTCCTGGTCTTAATATGTCTAACAGGGTAATGAGCTTTTAAGGCCTTCCTTACCCCATAAATTGCTGCAATGGTCAGAAATGCCTAAACACTGTACCCCATTAACAGTATGCAATAATACATGACATACATATGATCAATTATACTGCTCGTGGTTAAGGTCCGACGCGTTGGGCACTCAATTATTTGCTTCAAGCCATTCTGTTTAGTAGTATTTAACAAAAGTTTTGAAAATTTATCCTTTACCGATAGGTCAATATTGAAATCGCCCATAATTGCTAACTTTATGTTAGGTTGCTTTAATTCAGTAATATACATAGCAAAATACTCAATAGACTCAGACCTGCATACATCTGGAGATTTTTACACTACCGTCAGTAATCTTGGCCCACAAAAAGGGACTAGCACTTTAATGGTTGCTATTTTAATCTTTTGGGGTATGAGCACTGTATCAAGAACCCTTAAATCAACAACA
Organism: Dicyrtomina minuta; assembly: GCA_949802685.1. NCBI lineage: Eukaryota > Metazoa > Arthropoda > Collembola > Symphypleona > Dicyrtomidae > Dicyrtomina > Dicyrtomina minuta. The sequence continues at coordinate 102,969,020 of OX461808.1, read as the reverse complement.
CAAATACCATCTCGTACATATATCACAATGCCACCACCACGGCTAGTGCCTCCTGCTCTATCAAATCTATGCATTGCAAATCCTTCGATAGCTACTAAGCCTGAAAAAACTATATCAATTAACCTTGATTCAGTAACACATAATACATCGATATTGTACATATTAACTAATAATTTCAAGCTTTCAACCTTTGCTATATTCAGACCATTGAAATTGATATGTAAATATTTAAAGCCTTTAGAATTAAGTAAGGAAGTATTTACAGCATCCGATGCATGACTAGTATTCAAATATTCAACTTCAGCTACCTCCGTACATTCGTTATAAGGAAACAGGCATCATAAGCAATACTCGCTACCATCCACACGGCTGCCATTACCAGCCCCACATTGCACACACGTACATACCACCTCGGCCCGTTGACTACAACTCATATATTCCCAATCCAATACAATTTCATTATGAACGTTATCAAACCCAAGCGCAGTACAGACAACATAGTACACCTTATCACAGATGCTACAAACTACCTTAGATTGGTTCCTTCCTATTCGTCGCCTACATTCTGAACATTTCCCACTCATGACTTAAAAACTAGACGAAGTCACAAAATTAAAATAGACTACCTCTACGTCAGTACTTAAATGTTTGAAAATGCATTATTATAAAAAAGTGTAATTTCTCTAGCCAGTACAAAACCAAAACCATGGCAGCCCAAAATAAATAATGACAGTTAAATACACTTACTTCATCGCAAGTAGCAATAAGCATCACTTAATTACACTAATTAAATCAATATAAGCGATAGCTCCTTAGATCTTGAAAAGCTGTCTACTAAGTTCTGGGAAAGGGAAATTAAAGGTGTGGCGGGACAATGGACAGGACTAACAATCATCAAAAATCAGACACAGGAACTCTCCATCTCACGGCACACAGTATAGGTTGTCACCGGGTAACAGCTATCCACAATCCTCAAACAGCGTCTCCCACGAACAAAACAAACTAAATTTGTGGTGATAGTGGGTCGCCTTGGTCTCAACGCCGTGGACTAGATGCACTAACTGTGTATGATGGCCAATGGCTGAGGTCACGGCGGCTGAAACGGGTGATTGCAGGTTTACCCTTGAACGATTATAACTCCGATTTTTAAGAAAGGCGGCAATAGGTTAGATGCAAAGTGCTATCGTCAAATCTCAAATCTACCATTAATGGGAAAGCTTTTTGAACGCATAATACATTTTATTTACTTGACAAAAGTGAAGTGAAACTGCTTGATAACCAACATGTATTCCGGAAACATTGCTCATGTCAATCTGCAGTGCATGTTGTTACTCAAGATGTGTTTAATCAAATTGACTTGAAAAAGGGTAAAACTGCTGCTGTTTTTATTGATTATTCAAAGGCTTTTGATACTGTACCACACTTACCATTGTTAACAAAATTACAACTTCAGTATAATTTGCAAGGCAGTATTTCAAAACTTTTATGTAGTTATTTTGTAAATCGAAGGTTTAAAATTTGTCTAGGTAGATATATATCGTGTGAATACTTTTTAAACTGTGGGGTTCCTCAAGGCTCAATCTTAGGTCCTACACTTTTTATATTATACATAAACAATATGTGTGCAATACAATCAGTAATGCAATTCTGCAAATGTGTTTTATATGCTGATGACGTAGTGCTTTATTGTGACGGAGATGACTGTAATGAAATGCTTTCGACTTTACAAACTTCCTTGGAAAACATTGAGGCATGGTGCTGTGAAAATAACTTACGCATAAACTATAAGAAAATAAAGTTCATGATTTTTCATAAAACTCATGATCGTTCTACACCTGCCAATCTTCAATTGTCTTGCAATGGTAATGTTATTGAAAGGGTTTACACTTTTCGTTACCTTGGTGTGACACTAGACCCAAATCTAACTTTTAAAAGCCATTTTAATTACGTTAAGAATAAGGTTATGTCTAATATTGTGTTACTACATCGTATTAAGCCGTATGTATGTTTTGATATGTTTAAAATATTATTGAATTCTCACCTGTATTCTAACATAGACTATTGCCTTACTACATGGGCCTGTCAAAAACCGGAGGACTATGTGAACCTTCAAGGAAAGATCAATAGACATATTTACTCGTTTTTCTATAAAATTAATTTAAGCGACACAAGAAAATCACTAAAACGATTGTGTAGAGGTAAATTTTGTATTAGTCCAGCTTATGAATGTTTTTTGCTTGAAAAATGTAATGTTCTTACTGTCTCAGAAAGAATTAAAATGTATAGTTATGTGCAATTGTTTTACTACTTAAAATTTAATTCGAACTGTGACAAATACAACGAATTGTATGATTATGAGTTTAATGTTATGAATTGTTTGCACAAAAACTCCATAAAACCAGTTCCAAGCACTGAAACATGGAAACGAAGTGTTAAGGCAAGGTTTATAAGCATTTGGAACTCTCTTCCAAATGAGCTTCGAAATCTCGAAATAAGTAATAGTCGTGAAAGTATTTCAACTTATATACTAAACCTTCGTCAGTAATCTGTTGTATAATATTAATACCATGTTAAACTTTGTATGTCAATGCGTCAATATATATATTTATGAAATAACGTATTTTTAAATTTTGTTATAGTTTACTTCTGTGTCTCACTATTTCTAACATTGTCCGGTTTTTAAAATCATTGATTTAATTCGATGTAAACTTTGACAATTGAATAAAGACAATACAATACAATACAACTACTGGATCTATTATAGGGGAAAATAATCTGACTGGGAATGAGTATGAAATAAATATTGATGGATGTGAACACTGGATATGTGTACTAACATTCGTTAGTAATTAATAATATATTTATTACTTTTAATTTGGAATTGGAAATTGGAAATTTGGAAATGAAAAGGTATGTGGACTGGTAGTCAGTCACGTCCAAAGCCTACACTCTGTAGTGAGAGTGTGAGAGTTAGTCCATTTAACTGCTAATCGCAAAACACTTACTAAATAAATCATAACCAAAAACTATACAGCACATCTGCATCGCATTTGCGAGCGTTCGGAAGCTGTTTGAATATTATAAAATTAAACAAGAGCTAACAGTAACGTTTGGCAGTTTATATTTTACGAAAATCCTAAAATTCGATATTTTGTATTTCTTTTCGTCAATGTGATAAGCAATCTGCACTGCAAGGATCTGTTAACAGCACAAACGACTTTATGGGATTGCCCATAAATGATGTCCTTGGTACGGCCCGTGGATCTGCTATGTTAAAAATATACACTCATTAATGTTATAGGGACAACATGGATGTGGGGCGGTCGCAACAGAGTGCTAATTTGAGTGACATCGTTTATACACCATAACTACATAAAGTGTTTCTTTTATAATTTCCCATCCAAATCTCAAAATCAAAATATTGACTGCTTCAATTTTTAGAAACTTAAACGGTACATCATTCAAACTGGAATGACTTCAATGACTGGAAAATAGTCTGAACGTGATTTTAAATGTAGTTGAAAAAATTAATACTGTTTTTTTCAAACTTGACCATTTTTACTAAATTATATAATACAAGCAGTACGGCCATTGGTGGTCACCAATGGCCGTACTGCTTGGTATTATATATGTCTACTAATATTCAGAATTCCAATTAGTTCTCAAAACTGGGGGACTGCGACCCTAAGACTGCGACCCTCAGACTGCGACCCTCAGACTGCGACCCCCGCTAACGTAACTTAATTATTACTATGTAATCATACTTGTCTTCCTGGCTGTTACATCATGTCCATGTCCTCGCCTCTCATATTATTAGAAAGCTGATTACTGCTTATCGAATATCAGCATTACGTTTAGTATGATCCATTACTAAACTCTAGATAAAACTATTCCCTTTCCCCGCAACGTTCCCCTGGGGGTAGTCACGGTTTAGTTACAGGCATGCTCCTAGTTGAATGATATGCTTATTATTATTTACACCTAATATTTTTCATATTTTTAGTCAGTTGGTCATGGTGTTGGACGCAGAAAAATCAAACGGGATAATATTTAAAAATGTACTAATTTAATATTCATAATTTCATTCAGTTCTCAAAACGGGGGTCGCTGCCCTCCCCCCCCCCCCCTCTCCCCAAGACCGCACAGCTAACGTCCCCGTAATACTCTAGTCACTCACCATTAACCTTAACCATTAAGTAACTTACCGCTTATTTATCAAAAAAATACAACAAAAATAACGTTAAACTATTTACTAATTACTGGAAAATTCAGAAGTAAAAATCAGCAGTAATGATTTTTAATTACAACTAATAAAGGCATATACCTACTACTTATTTAACAGAATAATTCACCATTATGACACTACGGTAGCCTGTTTGTGTTTAGCTTTAGGCTTCAATGTGTAGTGGGTGACAGTTTGTCGTTAAGTATGGTCTTAAGTTTAAAGGCACAAATACCTACGAATAATAATAATTTTATTATTATTGTTGATGGACAATGCTGTGCTTAACTGTAGCTAACACTGAAAGTCGAGAGTAGAAGTAAAGTACCGTATTACTTCTAATAGAACCCCAGGGTTATATTTCAAAATTTGACTCGCGACCCGGGTTGTATTAGAGACCCGGGTTGTATAAGAGACCGGGTTATACCCAAAATCAGCGCTCTCAAAAGTTAATTTTAAAAATTAAGGGACATTAAATGACACTAAAATCGTTTCAATTGTCCAAAACGTAGTTATAATATTGCTTAGCGTTACACCATATGATATTGTATTGAAATATAAGCTGAAATATGAGTTGCACCATAGGCTCGCATTGCATTAAATACCCGGGGTGTATTGGAGACCCAGGGTTTATTGAAGACCCGGGGTGTACATCAAAATACTCAGCTAGACGGGGTTGTAATAGAGACCCGGGGGCTATTGGAGACCCGTGTTCTATTAGAAGTAATGCGGTATGTGGGGATTGTTGTCATAGTCTTATGGTCAAAACCAAATCAAACAATCCGAGTCAAAATTTTAGTGTCTTTTCGAGCTTCCAGAAGCACGAAACCCTCTTTATACTGCAGATTTTAAAACTCTTAAAAACTGAGGAAACAGTATTTTTGTTTTAGGCTTAAACAATTTGTAGGCTAAATTTTAAAACAAAATAACGGGATTAAAATCAAAATGGCAGCACATTTTTGTGGATAAACTGATCCACATTCCGTTATTTGGAATATACTTGTAATTACCTTTCGAATGGTATATCATACGTCAAAATGGTCGAGTATTTCAAAATACACCTTGAATTATGTAGATAGGTAGCCATACATATAATATATAGGATAAAACATCTCCCGCCACACTTTCTCATTCCTGGTTATTTGAAGTAATTTGGTGCGTTTTAAAGGATAATTTACGTAAATGTTTTTAATACAAGTGGGTGGATGGTTCTTGAAGGATAATTTGCCTCACATCATTTATGCTCAACCCCTAAGCCGTTTACGTAATGCTAATGTGATGACTTTAAGGTGGGAGGATCTAAAAGATAATTTACGTGACATCATTTATGCCCAGCCCCTAAGCTGTTCACCTATTGTAAATTTAATTGCATTAGGTGTGATTAGGTGGGTCGGTAGGGTCCAAAAGGGATAATTTACTGGTCACTAATTATGCTGACCCATTGTTTTTGACCCACAAAATTAATTTTATTTGCATTTTGCTTAACAATAATGGGAAGGAGTAGGTAGGTCAGAAAATGGATCAAATGTGATGACATCATTTGCGAACGCTCCCCAGCGTTCTGTTTCGTATGGTACCAAAATACACGGCAGTGGAACGTACGGTAAGCGTACGGCGCATGTGCCTATCGTACCTACTTAGGTACAGTGGCAAGAATTGAAATGCATGCTAAGTCGTGCCAGACACCCGTTTTTCTTGTATTCATTTTATTGCTTAAAAGTTGGTCCATCATATCGTTAATTGTGAAAAACTGGGAAATCCATTTAATTCCCAAAACAATTGCGTTCTATTCCATCGCATTCAGGATCATTTAAAATTTATTTGAAAAAATTAAGTTGAAAACTGCGACCTGTGGAGCACGACAAAAAAAGACACATCGACAGACAGACAGACGGATGGACATAGCCATTCCTATAGATGCTTAAGCTCATCATCTAAAAATGCGACATGTAGCGTACAACAATGAAAAGGGGGACAGAAGGACAGACACACGGACGGACGGCCAAAACCATTTCATTAGACGCAGATAAAGATTAGCATCTAAAAATCCGTAGTTGAAATAGTTGACCGGGGGCCCGAAGTAGATGCTGAGCTAAAAGCAAATTTTAGCTTTAATAAAAGGGTAGAACTCTTTTAGCAACTCTTGTGGCAACGCAAGTATATTATTCCTAATTTAAAACTTATAAATATCAAGCAAATACAACAGTAAGTAATGTGTGATGCATATTTTATAAATGGTAATTAAATTATAAGCCTTAACAATGATATCGAGCATTAGAATGTACTTACAAGGAAGGGTCAACACATGTGCGCCGATTTTCAACTTAGGATTGTTTGCGTTAGATAGACCTATGATAGTTAGCACACATACCACTAATCATTTTTTTCGCAGGCCACTTTGTGTCATTTGCGAAAAAGCGACCGCAGTGTTCATTTTTTATGTGCATATTAAATCCCATAAGAAAATTTCATTTTTTCATTTCGCGAAAAAGTTTTAAAAATATTAAATAATGGCAATAACGCTATAAAATATAGAAAATGACTCTTGGCAATAAACCGCCGTCATCTAAATATTATAATTTGTTGGACCCTTTGACTTGGTTGTTATTCTTGGTTGCTATAAGCGGAACAATTTCGTAATTGACTAAATTAAACAAGAAAAGTCACAAATTACTCGACCAAATCAAACAAGTATTTCAAGTGTTATAAATTATGTAAATAGGTAAATAGGTACCTCGCGATGTTTTAGTGGCAGTATTTTGTACCGCGGTCATATTGCTGCGGTGTTTTGTCCCATTACCGACTAGAAAAGTAACTACAGAGAATTCTAATGAGGTAAGAAGGAAGTTTTTTTTTTGATTTCAATTTTTCTAGTAACGTTACATGAATAACTGAGTCAAATGCTTTTTGAAGGTTCACAAATAATACAGCAGTAAATAGTTTAGCCTCTATAGCCATAAATATCTGATTTGTTAAACGCACAATAGCTTTAAAAGTTGATTTTCTCTTCCAAAACCCAAATTCAAGTTTGGATAAGAGTTTATTAGTTTCAACAGAGCTCACTGTTCTATTAGAAATAACAGCGTCAAAAAGTTTGGCTATAAAAGGATATATTCAGTATTAAGTGCATAGTTAAACAACTTTACAAGGACAGGGGCAAATATAGTATAGCATAACTTTAAAATTTTCAGGGGAATATTTTTAAACCCAGCTATAAAGCTGCCATTAGTAGCTTTAACTAATTCAATAACCTCTACTAATGTGACTGAACGAAACCAAGATCAAGGTCAATCTTCAATGACTTTTATTCAATGACTATTATTTTCAGTATTATTTCATACAAATGCACTTGCTAAAGCTTTATAAATATCACTGGGAGTTGATAAGACCCCTTGTTCTCCTTTAATTTCTGTTGTAAGGGTGTTTAAACATTTTCACCTATCAGTGATTTAAATGCACTTCACAATTCTTCTGAATCCTTACAATTCTCTAATTTAGTTTTAAAATATTGAGCTTTAGCTTTTAAACTATATAGGTAACGTAGTTCCTATGCGTTTTAGATGCTGAGCTTAAGCATCTATTGGAATGGCTATGTCCACCTGTCTGTCTCTCTGTTGTTTATGCGCTACAGGTCACAGTTTTCATTTGATATATCTTTAAACCTTTTTTATACGGCCACAAATGCGAGGAAAAAGTGCTGTATTGTATTTGGAGTGGATCGGGCTCACCAGGTTTTCACAAATATTGGTTGAATGGACCCTTGTCAAAACGCATTACAAGGATAAAAAGAAAAATCCGGCGCGAGGCGCCGGATTTGTCGACTGTCGGCCCGAAGTAGATGCTGAGCTTACAGCGAATAAATGCAGTAATAAAGAAGTGGAGCCCTATTGTGGCAACGCCTAAGCTACGACAGTGCCTTACTCCCCTTTAACTTCTTCTACTTAAATTTCTAATTTGATAAAGTCGCAACAAATAACGGAGGATTATTTAAATATTAATTTGTGGATAACGTCATTTTTGAGCGATTCGTGTATGTATTTTTATAACATCTTACGTTCAAAGCATGTTTTTACCTGATCTTTGAACAAATGCCGAGTGGATCCTTAAAATTGTGATGTTTAGATGACGTCGTGTATGGAAGATCTCAGTATGAATACTGAAAGCATTCCATAATATGGGTACCCAGAAATTTACTTGAGTAAGTGATGAGAAGTCCAATGCGGTTTAGTCCCATGCTCTATCGCAGGAGCTTTAAATGATTTAAATTAAATCATAAAGTAATATTGAACAGAGTGAGACGATAGATTTAAGTCTGCAAGTCTCTCATACAATACAATACATTACAAATATTATGGGTAGGGTGAGAGTGCCTAATTGTGGCCGGGTTCATAAAAGTTAAACTTTCAAAAATCATAACTTCCGAACCAGACCTCGCAAAGAAAAACTTTATGCACATAATTGTTGGCTAAATCTCGCTTAATAAGAGTACAAATAATCGTGAATGCAAATCATAGCGTTTTCAAGATACAATAAGATATGTTCAAAAATTCAAGATTTTAAAAAATTGTATAAAGTGCCTTATTGTGGCCGGGTGAGTCCTAATTGTGGCCACCCTTAAAATTTTTGTATTTCAATTGAATTTAAGCACCCATTATGTTAAAGCAGTAATAGCTGATCATTTTCAAAGAAAACTGCACAACTTGCATCCATGGGCAGCAACCGGCGTATCTCCATTTCTCATGCTTACGCTGTCGATCATCTGGAGATTATTGCAAGTCTCAGTTAGCTAACATTTACATCCTTCGATCCGTCTGACGTTCTTTCTAACACGAACACTATCAACTTGATTGTTTAATGCGTAAAAATGACGAGTTTTCTTTCTATAATCCCAGATTCTGTAAATGAAGTCATTATTTACACAGTGGGTGGCTCGTAGAATCTCTCCGTTTGCTAAAATGCTAAACTAGATAGGTTAATCGATCCTGTTGAAAACTAAAATCGCCGTGGAATCGCTTGGGAATGATGAGAATCCAATCGAAATTGTTTTTTGTTTCTTGTTATTCCTAATCTTTATGTTCGATGGAAGAAACCGTGTAATTTATTAAGTTTAGACCCGGCCACAATTAGGAACCTATAGTGGCCACAATTACGGCACTTCGATGATAGCTGTGAGTTTTCGTTTTTTCATTTTTTGCTGCAACCTTGAAAATGAAAATCTCAATCTAATGACATAGATTACATTGAGTGTTAACTACCACTAAAAAATTGCACTTGAAATGTTAACTGTTGTGGTCCTAAATTAAATTAGAACAGGACGGGTATGAATGTGAAAAATCAGAAAATCAAGCTGTCGGACTTGTCGATTTTACTGAGTACCAGTGGTTTGAATTTCGCGCCTTAAAATTTGAATGTAGATAGAAGATGTTAGTAAAGAGGTTCCGTTTTGCCTGTGACTTAATTTTTTACTCAAAGTGAAAGTAAAAAGAGGAGGTGCAACTGTTCCCGCCAGAGAAAGGAGTGATTTTTGTGAGTCAGAGTTACTCAAAAATCAAAATTTGAGTAACGCTCTGACTCAACTATTGAGCAGCACTGCGCATGACCGTAAGTGCTTGAAGTGCTTGTCACATTCTTGCCGCCTTTTGGGAGTCACAGAGTTAAGTAAAATTGGAACGGAACCTCCACCTTTTTACTTGACTCATGAGTCAGTGATTTTGAGTAAATGAGTAAAAAAATAAGTCCGACCTCGAAAACGGAACTTCTCTAGTATCTCTCTATGCCTTATGACTTTTTGCTCCTGTTGTGACGGCCTTGTCAAATAGAGCAGGGGGCCACAATTAGAGGGTGGCCACTATTAGGCACTCTCACCCTACCCATTTACGTAATTTTAAAACTCATGACAGGTAGGATACTTAAAATACTAACTTTTAAAACTAAGTCAATGTGAACTATCTAAATATTTACACTAGTAAAATCCTATGTTGAGGACGTATGTCTACCTAATTTCTAAACTTCATTTATGGATGATCCCCGTACGCACTCTTGTAAAATCCAATGTTAAGGCACAGCCAACTAGATATATACTGGCCTATCGTTGTACCTGAAAATTGTGTAGCCAAAAAAGTTTGAGTTGACGAATCCTGACCAGCAAACCTAGAGAGTCGGACATCTGAATTTTTGTGTTGAAGTCATATTAACATGGCCCTTTATTACTCGTAGCCGAGGCAGGTCAATCTTTATGTAGTAGGTTTTTCCCTGCAGTCTATTAAGTGATCGCACAGTAAGAACGCTTGAAACTGCCATCTATGCGGCTGCAAGTGCAAATTCGTGGCGACATAAATATCATTAGGAAAAACTCAGATCGGTAGGCCAGTATACATCTAGTTGGCTGTGGTTAAGGATATATTTTTACTTAATTTTGGAACTAATGGCATAGAAATCCCTATAATTGTAAAATTTGCATGACGTCATTTATAGACAATCCCTGCATGCATACTAGTAAAATCCTGTTAAGAATATATCTCAACCTAATTTCTGAACTAATGACAGTGGGGATCCCTAAAATGGCTTGCATAACATCATTTATGGACGATCCCTGCATGCATACTAGTAAAGTCATGTGTTAAGGATATATGTAAAATTTGGCGCGACCAACTGAACACTGACTGCACTGTAGCGTAGGTCGGAATACTTGTATTTGCCCGGAAGAATTCAAAAACAATGGTATGTATATGAGTTTTGTGCATTTGTTTTGTATGTGTTTACACGCATTCCAGTCGGTTTTACAGGTGCACTGCCCTAAGTTTTGACAAGGGTCCATCTAATCGTTAATTATGCATAACTGGTTATTCCGATCACTCTCAAAAACAATAGGGCACCTCTTACTCGCATTTGTGAGAATTAAAAAGACGTTTTAAAGAAATCATAGAAAAACTGTGACCTGTAGAGCACGACCAACAGACAGACGGACGGACATACATACGGACAAAACCATTTGAATAGATGCTCAGCATCTAAAAACCAGTTAATTTAAGCATTAGCGTACATAGGTATTTAAAGAAACGGCTAGTGGAACTTTGTTTCTTCAAATTAGCCCGCCACTAAAGTACGAGAAAAAGTAAATCCTACTGTATTGTTACAAGCTTTAGCAAAATAGTTTGAGTGGGAAGGGAGGGCCAGGGAGTAAGCGAGATGGCTCACAAATCACGTCACAAAAAATATTACTTGTTTATTAGAATCGTTCGTAAATGACGTCACAAAAATATTACTCGTTTATTGGAATCGTCCGTAAATGACGTCACAATATAACGTTTTTATTGGGATCATCCGTATATGACGTCAAAAAAATTTAACTTGCTTATTGGGATTGTCTTTAAATAATGTCACAGAAAATATCATTTGTTTATTGGAATTGTCCGTAAATGACGTCACAAAAATATGACTTGTCTATTAGGATCGAATTAAAATGACGTCTCAAAAATATCACTCGTTTATTGAAGTGATCTGTAAATGACGTCACTTTAATTATGTATCAAGTAAACGTATATCTTACAGCCATCAATACCCAACTCAACCTATTGACCAGACCTGACAAAATATTTACGAACCTTACCATACCACTCGTACCTGGACCACCAGATGCATCACATCTCGCTCCTCACCCACTCGTACAGGTGCTTTTGTTACCAAGCCCACTTGCATTGGCACTAGTCGTACCCAGCTAACTAAAACCTGCACCAAACTGTCTCGTACTGGCGCAATTCTCAACAAGATCTTCCAAGTCGCTTGTACCCTGCCAAATGGTACCACCAAAGTTCGTATCTAGTGCACTCGTACCGGCGTACCAACTCTACCCTGTGCTGTTATGAAACCCACTTGTACCAGCACCACTCAAATTCCTCCATTTTTATCTACACAACTTGCAACTTGCTTGCTTTTACGGACACTAACTGCAAGGAATTCATGTTAGCCTTCCTATGTAAACAACGTTTTTCAATTATTTAAACAATTTGCTGTAAGCTCAGCATCTACTTCGGGCACACAGTGGACAAATCTGGCGCAAGGCGCCGGATTTCTGTACTTAACCTAGTCATTCAAATTCTTATATAAAATAGCTCCCTTCTTTAGGTGATTTTTACGATGAATCAGTTTATTGATTACAGCTGTCAACCACAGCGCTGGTCCTGGCTTGATAATACGATTGACAATTTTTTTACCACTCTCTTAGTATTCTACGATAAGATAGAGTCTAAACCAAATGAGATAAGCCCCTGTACTTAAAGTGAATTAATGAGTGCATTTAAGGACAACTTAAGGACATGAACAAAAACTTAAAAACAGACCAATCAGGCGCAGTTCTACATGGTGCGGATAAACAAGACAGTCCCGTGGATTCAACAACTCAATCAACTGAAAATACCATGGCAATTAAGGACATAACTATACTTGCAGTAAAAACATTAAGAAAGGAGAACAAGAAACCATTGCCCATCCGTATTCATCTGCTTAATAAAAATGAAACAAAACGTAAGAAAAAATGGTAATCAAAATCAAAAAGCTAAAGGAGGACGGGAAAATGGTCAAGATAAAGCTCATAGTATGTGCGAAGTGGACTCTGTAATGCTTATAATGGAATGCGAAGACTTGAAAAAAAGCTCAAAACCTAGTTCAATTCCAGTAAAAAGGATAAAGAAACTGAACTAACATATAGTCCATGGAATCATCATTTTCAACAAATAATTTTATTTCATTAAAATACTTCAGTCCAGTTTAATTATACGGTTTCCAGAATTCAAAACTTCAAAACACATCAAAAAATCTACCATGGAGACATAAGTTCAATGAAATTTAAACAAATGGAACTGGATCTAACCCAAAGTCAAAATTGATAATCCGGCTATCAAATAAATTTATAATTCTATAATAACAACTTATATACAACTATGTAACCTCTAAAAATTTTAAATGCCAATTTATTATTATTAATATACCTAGGGGGAAACCCGATGAATGTTTCCCCCTAGTATTTACTATTATTTATTCAATGTATCAAATATGTACTGTCAAATAAAAACTGTTGTTAACTTTGTGTGATGGGTGTTACGCCTTCAGGCACAATAAAGTAAATCAATCATCATCAATCAATCAATGAGTGCATTTCGTAAGCTAAAGTTCAAAGACTCAGGTTCTCCTGATGATTTACCTTACCTAATAATGAGTAACTGCGTTAGCTTTCTAGCTTCTCTTGCTTTTATATTAACACAATTTATGCTATTATCAGTATGCTTATTAGCGTTAAGGAAGCTACTGTATTACCTTTATACAAGGGCAAGGGCAGCAGATCTGACCCAAATGCTTATAGACCAATATCAAAATTATTGCTTGAATGTAAATTGTTTGAAAAGATTATACAAAGGAGAATAATGGACAAAATGCTCAACGATGGTCTGTGTGACACAAACCAATAGAGATTTAGACGTAGTAGAAATTATCTGCTTGCATTATTAGCAGTCACGTTCAACATATTTAAATTCATTGTCAGCCGTTGCGGTAGGTGCATAGCAAGTGTTATTAATCTTCGAAAGGCATTTGATTCTGTTACTCACATTATAGTGCTGCGTAAGGTCAAAGACAAATTTGGTTTGAATAATAATACAATTAAGCTCCCAACTAGTTATTTACAAAATCGTAAATTTTGTATTTAAAATGGGTCATGTTTCTACTAATTTTGATTTAAATCAAGCAGTACCGCAGGGCAGCATATTAGGTCCTCTATTGTTTATTTTATATAATAATGATATTTCCAGTGGCAATGACACCCACTTCCACTATGCGCTATACGCAGATAACCTAGTAATTTACTTTGCTGATACAAGTATATAAGCTCTTAAGAATAATATGCTAGTAGCTATTGATAAAAATTAATGGATAGTTTAAATATACTGACAAGTTCACTTAAAAGGGATTCTCTTAAAAGGGAAAACCGCCTTAACGGGACAGATTTGAAGTGTTTGGTTGGCCAGCCTATGATTCAATGTTAACATTGTCCGGTTAAAAGAGAACCGCTAAAAATGATTGTCTGGTTAAAAGGGACTTTTTTTACCGTTTTTGGTTTTTTGGGTCACTTAAAAGGGATTTTTGACGAAAAATAGTAGTAACAACAGGCAGACATACAAATAATACAGAGCCGAACGAGTGAAGCACTACTGTTTTTGACATTTGCAACATTGCTTAGTAAAAATGACACTTGGGAGTGCAACCACAGCTGGATTGTACGATTTAAAGCAACCCAACAGCAAAGACTAAAGACGTGAAGCCGCCAAATATTCTACAGTCCATCATGTGGTTGTTTCAATCATAGGAAGCTGTTACAGAAAATACAGTTGGCAATTGTTTTCAACATTCTAAAGTTTACTTTCAACTGGACGAGGTACAACCGGAATACGAAGAGGACGACGATGCAGCTTTAAAATTAGCTGCTAAATCTTTGGGAATGGAAGCATCGGCGGTTGAGGCATTGACGTTTTCTGATCATGCGTCAATGGATGACAACTTATTGACTGAAGAGGAAATTACTGACGAAACAATAGTCAACAATATTATTCAAAGTTACGAACCAGATGAGGACTCTGACGAAGAAGAAGAAACTGTAGAAAAAGAAGAATGCCCTCTAACTCCAAGTGTTTCCGAAGCATCAGATATGATAGAGAAACTACAACTATATTTATTAGGGCACACAAACACTGAGAACATTGTATTTTGAAATTTTCATAATTACAGTGTATGTGTGCATCAACATCAAAATCAAAACAAATCCAAACAAACTGAATTAACTGACTTTTTTGAATCTAAATAACTGTCTGTGGAAATACCTAATTACGTATGTATGCGAATATGAATGAATGGTGAGAGGAATGAATGAATGTTTTAGTACAGGTAGGTTTAGCTCTCAGTATTAGACTGTCGAGTCTCTATTTTAATCTGGCTGTCATCAGCCTAGAAAATGCCAAGCCATCTCCAGAACCGAGTCCAATGGATCCGGCGGGAATGCATATGGCACTAAGATGGCAAGTGTCAGTCAGCTCGAGCCAAGACGCAAGAAGCTCGCTGCTGGCACTTGCCGCCGCAGTGTCAACCTCACATTACCCCCCTTCCCCACAAAGACTCTGGCCCCAGAGTCGGGCGGACAGAACACACACAAAACAAAACACAAACAAACACAAAATTATTCAAATGACCTTAAGGCATAGAACAGGCCACCATAAAACCAAAACAACACAAAAAATATGAAATATGTAGGCACCGGGTGCGGGCTACCTATATTCAAATAGAAACACAAAACAAAACACAAACAGAAACAAAAATGCGTTAAATGCACACTCAAACTACTGCTCAGCTTGACCAGCAACTCTCAAACATTGCTGCTTTCCATCAAGATCTTTTGCCTGTTTGGTCATCAATTAATAATGTAAATAAACCAAGATTAATTTCCTACTTGTTTTTAGCTCTAAGCACTAGGGTAATATGTTTCACTTTGGGATTTGGAACGTAGATAAACAGGGGCGATAAACCGGGAGCTATAATATTTTAATGGCACAACTTATCACATAATCACTAAACAAAATGAAAAACAAAACACTGGCACTGTACACTCAGTTATAGAACGTCAGAAAAATTTCTCCTGGGCCTCAGAGTAGGGGCACGCTTGATGGTAATGACGTCTCTCGCAGCCGTAGATGAAACACACGGGCACCCTGTCGTCCCTAAATCGCTCAGCCTTTGCGGGATCCAGCAAGTCACAATCCCGATAGAGATAGCTTTATGAAGAGCAGTATGCACAAAGCACGTCTCCTGGTTCAATGACACTTGGGTTCGTCTCCATCAGAGATCGTTGTTGATGAAGCTTGAGAGAACTACGAGCCTGAAATTTGCTTCGAGACGGGGCACGCCTGCGAAACCGGGAGGACAAAAATCCATCTTATTTCATCACCTGGCCTTGTACCATCCAGTCATTATACTGCTTCCTTTGTTGATGTTCCCTAAGATGTGCCAACGGTAGTAACCTATGCTGGTTCCTCGCTTGATTATAGAATGGGTTACCAGACCCCACAAGCGAATGATCAATTGGCGGCAAAGGGTTCTGTATGGTCACTACTACCTTGCGAAGTTTCGATACATTATAGCAGGACCGGGGTAGAACTTCGTAATTCTCGTGCTGTGGGTCTGTACCGGAGGTCCGAGGCTGCTCTTCACGTTGTTCAAAACAATGTTGCTCCTGCTGTACGAAAGAACACCCCGAAATCTTGCATTCTCGATGGACATTGCTGAGTCACTCCAATAGGCCTGACGAATTTCACCGAGCTAAACGCCACTGGGACTCTTAATCGAATAACACCATTCACATATATTAGTTGACTATCATGATTATCTTGCGGTGGTTGATGCGGCCCTTTAAATCGCTTCTTCTCTGGCACTGTAACAACTCTTGGTCGCTTCCAAAATGCTAGCTTACCCTGCTCGGTACCGTCCAGCCAAGCCCTTCGAAGCAAGGCAGGGGCAAACGACATGCCATTCAAACCTCTTAGTGAAGGGTCGGGCCGCACTTCGCCCGTAGTGTCGAATAGACCTGGCTATGGGGTACCAGATATCGGCGTGGGCACAAACTGGTTAGGGTTTCGAGCGTTGGGGAGCAATGTAGGGTTTCCGATTGTTGACTCGCTGCCAGGGACGTAGAATCCCATTTTATCAGCCACTGGGAATGGCATCCTGTTGTAGCGCCTCATCTCTGGAACAGGAGGAGGCCACGTAATAAAATTTCGTAGTAAATAAGCTTTATTTTCCTTCCAAACAGCAATGCGCTCTCGTATGGCCGCTGCTCTTGCTACCATGTCTCTTACCGGATGCACCGGAACCGCATACACCGGAAAATTACCTTCCTGATTGTCAAACAGCAAATATTCTTCCTCAGACTCAATGTCTGACACTATTGGAACATTGTCAACCTCGTCATCGCTTATCTCTTCAAACTGTGCCTTGTACATATCGCATTCCTCATTTAATCGAGCCTCCCGAGTTTATTGTCCACTAACCCATTGAATGCTATTCCTGTCGACCATCTCGGGGCATTTGGGGTTCAAGTCGGTCTCTGGGACATCTATTTGAAGATAGTCTTCGTCCTCGGAGGAAGAAACATAGTCCATCTACAAACGCAATACAGTGCAAGCAAAAGGTATAAATAAACAAAAATCTACTAAGCAAGCAATACACAAACAAAATATACACACGATCATGGGCAGCATGAAGCAACTAGCAACTACAAATAATATTCATCACTGCGGCATCAACACCATGCGGCAACTGGCTCTGATCAACTACTCTAAACTCGCATTACTACTAAATCACTATTTCTACTCCAAAACCCCATCCTGTACCCCACTTAGAATATAGCAACTGCAGCATTACTACTACAAGCGTGCACTTACTGGAAAAGGAAAATTGGGTACTTTAGTCTATTATGCTATAATATAAATGAAATCAAATACAATTCATTAAATTAAAACACGCATGAGCTAAACTAAAACTAATTTATATCACTAAACACTCTTATTTTACTTTCAACCTGACCAAAACCACACCATTAAACATACCACCTATACCAACGCGCCTATAAGAGATAGACCCTCCTAGTCCGGAGAGTAGCGACCCCTATGAGTTCCTTTGCCTCGCCTTGAACTTGCTCGCATAACTACTGGGGGCCTTCCGGAACTTGGCTGGTCCCGAACTGGAGTCACGTTTCCACGCTGGTTCGCCGCTGCCACAGTTGGTTGCAACGATTCTGTCAAAACCTCAACGCTCTTGGTGCTGTGATCAGAGGAGGAGCTAGTTTCCCTATCATTTGTCATGACAGCTTCTAGACTTGTGGACCTGGTACTGCGACGTGCTTGTCGGGTTTTAGTTTTATCCGTGTCAGGAGTTCGTAATTCGTCGTCACTCAGGGATGGGGTGCTTGACGGGGAGTAATCTGGGTCCCCCTTATCATTGCTACCCGAGTCCGAAGAGAAAGATAATGAATCTGAACGAAAAGATTCAGTAAAGGACAACATTCCCTGCGCACTTTGAGCTGGATGTTCTTCTGGAGAGTTGTACTGCTTTAAAGGTATTGCACGTTCACTTGTAGCACGATTATTGGTAGAAAATATCACTGAATTTACGAGAAAATCGGCGGCGTATGAAGTATAACTGGAACTGGACGTGGACAAAACATTATTCACATTATCGGGGGCACTCACATTTTTAGGGACACTGGAAATTGATTTGTAAGAGAGATTGTATTTTGCACTGCGTTTGTTGTTGACGGCAACGTTGGAAGGACTAGCCCACATGGGACGTGTTCATACTCCGGGCACCACGCGAGAGGCGGGTTGTAAACTCTCATCTGATCCACGTGTCCTATAAGTGGTTTTAACGTTGGATGTTTAGTGCTCTGTAAACGAAAAGTCACGTCTCCCAACTGCTTTTCTGTCCTATACGGCCCTCGGAACGTCGGGTTCAATTTTTCCGTCGGCCCTGGGCCTCTAACATAATTAAGCAGCAAAACCAAGTCATCTTTTTCAAACTTGTGTGGCAGATGTTTCTGCGGATGTTTAGCTTTCCTCTTTTTCTGCTCTCTCCGCGTTCGTTTGTTCGCCTTGTCGAGCGGCTCTTGTTGCAACCGCGCTCTATCTTCAGGGGATACCTCGTCATCTAAATTTAGCACTGGAAATAGCCAATCACTAGGAAGAGTTGGGTGCTGCCCAAACACTAAATAGTACGGTGAATACAGTGTCGTAGCACTAATCTTTGTGTTTAGTGCAAAGAACGCTGTCACTAATAGCTTATCCCAATATGTATGCTGAGCATTACAGAACTTTCGGACGCACTGTGTTACAGATTTGTTATAGCGCTCAACCAGGCCTTGAGATTGAGGGTAATCTGGAGTGATGAAAATTTGCTGAATTTTATGCTCACTGCAAAAATCTTTAAATTTCTTACCGCTAAAATTGGTTCCGTTATCACTGGTGATTATTGCAGGAAAAGAGTACGTATATACGTATACAGCAAATGTCTTTTCAACGCTTTAATAGCGTCCGCGGCCTCGCAACTCCTGGTAGGGACACATATTACATATCTCGTAGATTGGTCAACAATGGTAAGTCCATATTTGTTGTTCGTCTTAGTGGTGGTCATAGGCCTAATAAAATCGATCGCAACGCGATGGAACTTCTTATCGCTGGGGGGTGTAGAGTTTAACGGTCCAGCTGTTGGAATATTCCTGTCGTTGAACATCTGGCAAGTTGGACAATGTTTTTCTAGTTCCTTTAGATCCTTGTACATTCTCGGCCACGTGTACCTCAATTTCATCACGCTCCACATCTTAAAATGTCCATGATGCCCCCCTGCTGTAGTCAAATGGACTGCCTCAAAAACAACTTGCCTCATGTTCTTTGGCACTATTAGTTTCCAAATCCTTCCTGGTATGTGACTGTTGGCTTTATACAGTACTCCATGTATCAAAGCATAGTCTTTGTACAGTAGGGGACTGGTCGTAGCATTTGTGGCATCTGCTTGGTCGTTGATGCGTTTAATTAGTTTGGCCAAACCAGAGTCCTGGCTTTGCGCGGAAATAAAATTTTCTTTGTTTCGTTGAGGGCAGCTGGCAAAAAGCGGTTCGTCGTCCGTAAGTTCATTGACTGTGAACTCACTAAAAGGGATTGTAAGCCTACGCAACGGAATCCGCGAGAGGAAATCGACGTGATTCATGTTCTTTCCAGGACAGTATTGTCTATCCACATCTGCTCCAATGATCTTCAGGCTCCATCTAGCTAGACGCGAATTGGGATCCTTCAGCGAGAATAGGTAAGACAGGCTGTTATGGTCCGTCAATACCTTGAGCGGCTTACCGTACACATACTGTCGGAATTGCTCGAGCCCGTATACTACCGCCAAACATTCTCTCTCCGTAGTAGAGTACCTAGTCTCCGCCGGATTTAGGGTGCGGGAGATAAACCCGATGGGTCGCGCTGGACCTCCATCTACGGATTTAAGAAGAACCTCTCCAATGGCAAATTAAGAAGCATCTGTATGTAGTTCAAGTTTTCCTTCAGCGTGGGGAAACACTAACACGGGGGCAGTAATTAATTTAGTTTTCAAAGTTTCATAACTGTGCTGACATTCGTGTGACCATTCAAAGGGAACGTTGTCCTTCAGCAAATTGTTGAGAGGTTTTGCGATTACAGCAAAATGCCGTATAAATCTACGGAAATAGTTGGTGGCTCCCATGAAAGATCGAACCTCCTTCGACGTTGTCGGAGGGCTTAATTCGGCGATCACTCTTGTTTTGCTATCGTCCACTCGCACCCCGTTCTTGCCAATAAAATGACCTAAGAAATTGAGCTCCTCAAACCCAAAATGGCACTTGGAGGGTTTAAACGTGAGCCCTCTGCTGGTGCACTTTTCATGGACAAGTTCCAAATTTATCAGATGTGATTCGAAATCCCTAGCGTATACCAACAGGTCGTCTAGGTACGCAAGGCACACAGTCCATCGCAGAGAACCCAGAATATTGTCCATTGTGTTTTGGAACTGACTGGGACTGTTAACGGCTCCCATCGGTATCCGAAGCGGCATGAATTGCCCAATATGGCTCACCACGAAAGCCAATTTCTCCATTGAGGCCGGATGAAGTGGAATTTGATCAAATCTGCTCATTGCATCGAGATTTGTGAAAAAACAGCTGCCTTCTAATCGATCTAGTACATCCTGGACGCCTGGCATTGGATATTGAATTTTGGTAATTGTTTTATTACAGGCCCGATAGTCTATTACCATTCTTTTACCCGCTGCTGGGTTGCCTTTCTTCTTGTCCACGAGAAAACAGGGTGCCGCGTACGGGCTATAACTGGGCTTAATTAGCCCAAGCGCTAAATTCTTTTCGATCTCTTGCGTCATGATATCGCGTTCTATTAGGGCTAAAGTGTATGGTCGCCGCGCCACCGGGGGGTTGTTTCCAGTGTCAATGGTACATTCAACTCCGGAGACGCGTCCTATTTCCTCTTCGGAAAAAGCAAAAGCCGGGCTATATCTAGATATCTATCTCCTTAACACGCGTAATTTGCTCAGGAGTAAGATTATTACCAAATTTAAATTGCTGCCACTGCTCCTCTGTGATTTCAGGGCCTATAGGCGTAATATATTCGTCCGGTTCTGTAAATTCTTCAACACTGCCAAAATGTCGCAGGCGGGGCAAAAACACAGGTGCTTTTGTAAAATTGGCGACAAACGTTACCCCACGTCCATTGACCATGGAAACCACTGCATTGCCAAACTGCACATCTTTCTCTAGTTTCTTGTTTGGAGTGCAAACTACATCTCCGTTTATCCGGTTGTTACGAGCGTAAATCATAACCCGTCTGAACGACATTGCCGGAATATTGAAAGGCTGGCGCGTGTGCACGCGTTGGGATAAAATGCAATTTACTTTACTAGATTGACTGTTAGATTTACAACCTTTACTCACGGAACTATCTAAAACACTCACTGGTAAATCGGGGAATGAGGCTGTTGCTTTCGGGTACATGGACTCAACCGCCTTGGAATTTGTGGTGGCTCTTCGTTTCCCTCTGCGGACTCTAGTTGGAGACAGGCGCACGGAACCGGAAATACCAGCAGCGCCAGAAGTTACACTTAACCCTGAGTCATCTTCGTTTTTGGACCCTTGGTCCTCTTTTATGTTGTTCAGGTGGTTTAAATACACGATTGGTTGCACGGCGACCGGGTGTCTGGGAAGACACTGACGACAGTCCATGTCAATCGTTTTCCAATACCTTGGGATTATATCCATCCCAATTACTAGTCGAGAACTGGCATTTGGAATAATTGCGAAGGTATGAGTAAATTGTAGATTCGCAGTTATGCATGTGATTGTAGCCTCCCGATTAATAGCGATCCTCGATTCCGGTTAGGCGAATAACGTTGCGAAGACTGTGGGAATCGTGTTGATTGAATTCGTATCTGGAGTAGTTTGCTGTAAAAACAAAGCATACTTCTCAGACACTGTGCTCCGGGTTGATCCAGTATCAATCAGCGCTTGAATAGCCATTGGGCTTCCAAGGTTTTGCATAGAAATACGCATCTCGTCGCAGTGATAGATTGATTCGCGTCAAGGGATTGGATATCCGCGACGTCGCCATAACCCGCATTGCAGATTGTCGAAGAGGTCCTTTGGGCTTGGTTTGTGGGTGATAGGAAAATTAGTGATTGAGACACGAGATTTCGCCGAGCCGATACTGTAACTTGCTTTTGTTCGGCGCATTTCAGTCTGGGATAATTTCCGTAGGTAATGGGGGCAAACGTAGCGGGGGCGGGGGGTTTATGAATAAAACTTGGGGACATGAGGTATTCATTATGTTTGTAGTTTGGGTCAGAGTTACGGGGGCTTTTTGAAGACTTGAAATTATTATTATCACTAGGGGTTTTGTTTAGTGAAACTAAATCACTGTTTTCACTATTTGCCAGCACTTGCATTTTTATTAAAATTATTATAAGGGATTGAATTATCATTGTAACTTAACTTAGCACACACATTATTATAATTATTTGCACACGGAAAATGAGAAGTAATAACAGGTGAAGCTATTTGGTTGTAACTAAATATCGCTTACGGTTCCACAAAAATTCCTGTAGGTGTGTGTACATGTTTAATTTCGTCATGCATACACAGTGGGAACATACTCGCAGCGCTTTCATAATCTAACGGGACGTTAGTATTTGCATTGTGAGGTGTACGAGGAAAAGATGTCTGAGAGGTCCGCAAAGTTCTCAGACAATCCAGTTTCCCGACTGATTTTGTGGTTGAAAATTGGCAGCCTGTGGATCAGGAATGTACTCAAACTGCTGATTTACTTGTGGCTGGATCTGCAGCTGCCTTTGAAGTTGCTGTTGTAGCTGTCCTACGTGAGGTTTTGCATGTTGTTGGGTTAGCTGCTGTGGTTGCTGAACTAGTTGCTGTGGTTGTTGTTGGACTAGTTGCTGTGGTTGTTGAACTATCGGTTGGTCCCTCCAGTATGGTTGCGTGGCATAATTGTTCGAGTACTTATTTTGATAGCCTCTGTTAGGTCCGTTCCCCACGCCGCGGTAGCCACGACTGTTGTTGTAGCCACGACTATAGTTGGGTCTAGCTACGTATTGGGGTTGGGTTTCATTATTAGTTTGGGTGTAGCCCACGCCTTGCTGTCCGGTTGCTTGCTGCTCGTGTGCCTGATTCATTAAATCCCGTGCTTTTCGGACACAATCTTTTTCCTCGTGACCCGCAAAATTACAATAATTGCATTGACATTTTCGCCGGAGTTTGTTAAACAGAACAGATTCTTCAACTGTTAATCCCCGAATTTGTGGGCTTTGCTGCGGAGCCATTGAAAGTAGTTGGGATGATGTTGATGTGCTACCCGACGAGCTGTTTTTAGGATCTCCTTGTTTACTGGGTGTTCGCGATGTATAGCGCTCTAAAGCTTGAGCCAACTCGTTTTCGTTCTTGTAGGTCACAAAATCGGTACCCTGCCGGATATGATGAGGCAGCCCTGAGCGTAGGTCCCGCATTAACTGCCCACTAGTGGTGTTTGGGTTTATCCTAAAAATAAGCTCGCTCATTTTGGCGATGTAGAACTGCCCCGTCATTGTAGTAGGATCGAACTGAAACCTACTCTTTTCTGCAGAAGCTGCTTCAATGCGCACATCGTCAGTGAAGAAATCGCGCAGCGCCGTATTAAATTCTTCAAGTAAAGTAGCATAATTAGTTCCGTCGTCCGCTACTGCAAGTTGTGCTGCTAGTTTTGCCCAATGCCCTGCAAACCATACCTTTACTGTTGAGGACGTTGATAGCGCAAAAACTTTGTCTAAATTCGTGACTAGTCTTCATCAATTGTAAAGGTCTCGCGGTGTCTCTGCATTTGCGTGATCCACTGTGCTGCTGGTGGATTTGGAGTGAAAGGTGTAATAGAGGCAAGGAAATTCTTTATCGTCCTAGTTGGATCAAGATTCCGTTGAGACGCTCTTAATTTTCTTCGTTCGTGCGCCAGTTGGCTTTCATTGTCTTGTGCGCGCTCAATGTGTGACCTTGCCACCGCTTCTCGCCTTGTGACTTCATCCTGCTGTGCAGCGAGCGAATTCTGTAACGTTGTCAGCTCTTGTTCACGTTCAGTTGCTTCTTGGATTCGCCTTGCTAGTTCCGTCTCGCCTGCAGTTGATGTTTGCTGGGCTGTCTGTAGACGGGCCTCCCATTCCGTCAACTGGGTTTAATTCATTTTTTTGATTTCCAGTTAAACTATCTTAATTGAGTTTAAACGCAATCCCCTAAGCTATCTAAGTAGGGCGCCGGGGGTGTTACCGAAGGGGGTGGGTATATCCGGGGCAAATAACTGGAGTAGGTAAAACTACTATGACACTAAACACTGACAATTAAATTTTTCACAAATGCATTGATTTTGATTAATTGATAATTTTAAAGATGACCACGGCTTCCAAAAATTACAATGAATGAAAACACACTTTCAACTTTGAACTATTTGAGTT
The DNA here is from genome assembly GCA_949802685.1 of Dicyrtomina minuta. Classification (NCBI taxonomy): domain Eukaryota; kingdom Metazoa; phylum Arthropoda; class Collembola; order Symphypleona; family Dicyrtomidae; genus Dicyrtomina; species Dicyrtomina minuta. Next base: position 102,944,197 of record OX461808.1, on the reverse strand, counting down.
TAACTGACTAAAACAAAACCCAACAGCTACTGCAGTAACTGCAACTGCATTACCGACCCATCAAACTTATGCAGGAAACGAGTAATATTCCAAACTGCTTGAGTTTATTTCCTGTCGAATTTTAAATTTTAAATCTGGAAACTATTTAGAAAAAAAAATAAACACACGAACAACGGATATGGCTGATTTGATTCCTAGCTTCTTCAATATAAAAACTGAATTTTCTTTCGTAAACGAAAACCGAAATGACAAGGCAGGGGAAGACCATAAAAATAATCTTATCATTTATAATTGCTCTAGTCAACACACCTGTACAAAGCTCAGTCAGGGCCTAGGAAATGTTGTGAGAATCCTCCACTGTAAAATGTTTGAAGGTTTGAACTTTAACACATAACTCTTTTTTTTTCTTGAATATGATAATAATAAACAGCCAACCAGCTACTGTCAGCTACGATATTCGATCCAACAATCCAAGTACAACATTTAAACTTAAATCGAGCAACTCCTATATTTTTGTAATATATTTGATGTGATCCGTATTAGTCCATCAATTAATAATATTAGTAAGTTTCGAGTATTGTTATATTAGTTTCTTCTTAACAGTACATCACATCTAAACCACAGCCTACATATAGCTGGGGTTGGTAGTATTTCCTTAAATGAATAAATGTTACACCAGAACTTTAAAAGCACAAAACTCAAATCAAAACTGTGAACTGAAAATAATTATTACGTTTCTGTAACTAGCACTGTTACTGCTTGTAATTACAGAACTTTCATTTGAACAAACCTCAAGGCTGACCTTTGTGTATTTCACCTGACTTCACTATTTACATAATATGAGGTTCAATATGATACATTCATTGTGTGGTCATGGTATGGTATGCTATGGTATGGTGTGGTATGATGTGATATGGTAGTGGTAGTAGGTATAGATACTGGATAGCAGTGTTGTTGTTATTTTTTTGTATGAGAAAAAAAAGTACCTACAATCCCATTTACCTAAATAAAATTTACATACCCCGCACCTGTGGAAATACCTAATTACGTATGTATACGAATATGAATGAATGGTGAGAGGAATGAATGTTTTAGTACAGGTAGGTTTAGCTCTCAGTATTAGACTGTCGAGTCTCTATTTTAATCTGGCTGTCATCAGCCCAGAAAATGCCAAGCCATCTCCAGAACCGAGTCCAATGGATCCGGCGGGAATGCATATGGCACTGAGATGGCAAGTGTCAGTCAGCTCGAGCCAAGACGCAAGGAGCTCGCTGCTGGCACTTGCCGCCGCAGTGTCAACCTCACATGTCCAAGGACAACATTGTAAATAACTTACTTTTTTACGAAGAATAAAATCTGAATTTTTTTAAACATAATAACTGCTTAAAAGGGAAATCCCTTAAATGGTTAAAAGAGAATTCGGTTATAAGGGACAGATTTGGTCGGTCCCGCGGAATCCCTTTTAAGTGAACTTGTCAGTAATAAGTTAAAAATGAATGTATTTAAAACTAAATATATGATATTTCATAAAGCTCAAGACCATTTAACCTGTGATAATGTAAAACTATACTTTGATGGGACTGATGTTGACAGAGTATATATATCTAGATGTAAACATTGATTGTAATTTGAGCCTTACGTTTAGCATTTCTTAAATGTTAAAGCTATAGTCTCGTTGGCACTGAATGTAATTTTAAGTCTAAAAAAGTACCTAAGATACCTAAGATTTCAAGTGTCCTGTATTATGCTAAATGCTTATGTCATGTCAGTTATTGATAATTGTTCTCCAATTTGGGCTGTGCACTCTAAAACTGATCTTAATATTTTACAAAGCAAGCTAAAAAAATGTATTGTTTGTGTCAGTGACACATCACTATGGAAGAAAAAACTTAAATTAAAATTTAAAATACTAGAGTCGGCTGTGCTGGAAAAGGCAAATCTACTATAAATGATTGAACAAATAGACTATAGAATGCTGATTTTCGGGAATGGACAGATTACTTTAATTTAACTACCCTACGATAATTAAATAAATTAAATATAAAAACATGTACAAACTAAATGGCATAAATATTATTATTACGATTACATAATAACCATTTACCAATCTCAAGTTGAAATTTATCATGACCTTTTAACTTTCGAGTGTTCAAAGGCGGTGCATTCCAAGTGGACACTGCCCTGTGCTGTTAAGAATTATGGTAGAGGGAGAATTATCTTAAAAATAAAAGATTGCAATTATGATTTTGAATTGAGACAATGTTTCTGTTATCAATTATTTCAATGACTTTGGTCTTGGGTAGTAAGTGCCCTAGGTTTGGTAGTTAGTAGGTAGCAAATGTCCGGATAGCAAATGCCCGTGTAGCAAATTTCCGGGTACGAAATATTCTACAACCAATGCCACTGCTCACTATATAGTCCTTATTTCATAATCCTACCATATATTGTGTGAGTTTGAATTTTGTGCGGATAATCTACTTGCCAAAATTATTAAGTGCCAGCAAGAACAGCAGGTATCGATTTAGCTTTTTTCATTAACCTCATATAGTGAATAAGCGCCACTCGTTTAATTGAACACTTACCGTAAGTAATGTTATTAATCTAGGCGCTACTTAACCGCAAGAAACTGAAACAATTTTTGGAATGTGTATGTATGTATGTATGTATGTATGTTGATTTATTGCATATACGGGCCTAAGCCCACACACAAATCTGATTAATATTTTGGTTACATTAGTTTTGTTTAAGCAAAGTAAATTGTTAGACCATCGTAGCGCATATAATATTTGTTCTTAAAATTTAACATGTTTGATGTAATACATTAGTTAACAATAATTAGTGATTAGTAATTGAAACCCTCATAGATATAATGCCAGACAGGGACCTTTCCGAGACCTTATTTCGGTAAATTTGGAAGCGGTCCTGGCTGCCAGTTACTGAAGTCGGAATTCAGCCTACTGGTATTATATTTTCTAAGAATTTTTGATCACAATGTCTTGTAACAATATTACCGTAATTTTATTTTAATTCACTAACCTAATATTACCTTCCGTATTTAACAATTTATTTCTAGTTTAATACTCATCATTAGCAGTTGTATCTTCTAATTTATTTTTATTAATTGAACACAGTTTGCATAAAGCTGTACTTTAGAATTAAACACTAACAATTCCCTCCAAGATCAAATTTTCACAGTTTGTTGCACTCTTTTTTACTTATGGTCTTGGTTGAGAAGCCAGCTTTATTTGAACATGCTATAGGAAACTATTTAGCGTATTTTTCAATAATATTGTGTCCTTGTACGTGTCAACTCTAATAGCTCCGACAACAGCTCATTTATCACTCGCAGGTTAAAGTACAGTTACTAATTTTAACAAATTATATTAGTTTATTTAACATAGACGCATTTGACAATTTGATTCTAGTTTTAACTAGTTAGATTATATCGTTTAGATTATAAGATCATTTCAGCGGTGCACCTTGGTCAGAGTTATTCCGTCACTAGTGTATCTGATGCCATCAGCTTCAAAAGAGTAACTTCCAACGTATTTAACAGTTTTGATTGAAGGGTCCCGTTTCTTTATCCAGTATTGATTTGTTAGGTGCATGTAGATTTCTTGTTCTTTTTTACTTCGGCACTGTTGAATGTAGACTTGCGGTAAAGACTCCTTTAATCGAGACTTCTTTTGTAGCACCAAACCCACCTTATCCTCGTCAGCTAGCTGGACAAAAAGAAGCGGAGGTTTGCCTTCAGTTTTGTTGCAGATTCGTTTTGCTTTCACAATATGTGTGTAATTAGGTTTAAGGGTGTCTATAATTACTGATTTGGCATCCTCGACTGGTGAGTAACTAACGGGTAGGCCTGTGATTAAAATTTCTTTACTTCTGTTCGGTCTCTCAGGTTCATTCACTTTTGACTCAACACTTTGAAGTCGTTTTTCTAACTCACTAAATTTTGCTTTCATAACATTCACTTCAATTTCTAGTCTTTTAGTAGCTTTATTCATCCTAGTTTCTAGTGATTTCCATTTTGATTCCATTTTAGTTTCCAAAGTTACTAGTCCTGAATATATTTCTTTCTTGAAGTCTTCAATCAAAGTTACATTGTTAGCGGTGATTTGTGTTGTTAGTTGTTGACTGAGTTGTAATAGTTGCTGAGATAGTTGCTGAGAGAAGTAAGCCGCTAGCTGCTCTTGTCCACTTGGTACTGGTATTTTCGTTTTGTTTGGCATGATTTATATCTGTTTGATGATCTTGTATTCCTGATTTTTCTCTCGATCCTACCAAAATATACGTGTTGCTAGTATCTTAACACCTTATTCAAGAAAATATGATATTTGTGGGCCTTCGGCCTACGTATAAATGAGAAGGAACTTAGCTTTTTGTTTTAAAGTTGATTCTTGCTTTTTTGGGTTTATTTCTTCTCGTCCTAATTTTCTATGTATGTACTTCAATGAGTTTCCTCCGTCTGTTCAGCTTGCGGCGTGGTAGGATTTTGAGAATTCGTGAAAAACTAACTAGTTAAATTAAATCGATAAATTTTCGATCGAATTACACTTACTGACGTACTTTAGTATTTGATTACGAGTTGAAAGTAGACAAAAACTGTTATTTAACTGTTCAAAATTTGAAAATTAAAATAAAATTTATGAAATACTTTGGGACTGCTTAGAATTTAGATGTTCGCGGCTTGCGTGCTCGATGGTCTCCTCCCATAATGTCAATATCTCCATATTGAACATCCTAAAAATACATTTTATAATAATTTTCTAATTTAACCGCTAAGTCAAAGACATGCAAGTAGACGTATTATGAAATATTAATTTGCGAATAGAAATAGAAGTTTACACATTATTATAACCTATTAATGTGAGTAGGTAGTAATTAATAAAATTTAAACCGATTTTTGGAATGTGCACCCACTTAATAATGATTTCAGGAATATTAGCATGCCGCGTACCAAATTTTATTTGGTGAAGATCAGACAACAGGTTGTCAAGTGAAAGTACTCGTTCATGTTGATGCCTGGTTGTGTTAGTTTAACTTGTGCTTCAGTGGAGCGCATATTTAAAGAAACGAAGTTTCACCAGCAGTTTAATGTCTGTAAATGCGTATTTACGTTGCACTCATTTGGGGTCAGACACAAATGAAGTCACCCACGTTGAGGGTGAATCACTTCGAAAAAGATGACGTACCATGTTAAAAATTAGTTTTTACGCAATACTTAAGAGGGTGACAAGGTCGGTGGGTAGGTCCAAAAATTTTGTAAATTTGGGTAACACCATTTACGTCCGGCCCCTTCACCCGTTTTTGATCCCATTCACTTCAATGTGTTTTCACATGGGTCAATTCAACTGTTAATTGTAGAGAAATGGTCAGTCCGAGCAGATTGAAAAAACAATACAGACCTGCCGGCGCGCATTTTTGTGGTCGCTTAAAAGTTGTTTGAAGCAAATTGGTTTAAAAATGTCACCTGCAGCGACGGGCCAACAGACGGACATGACCATTTCAATAGATTCTTAAGCTTAGCATCTAAAAAACAAGGGGCTTCGCCCCTTTTCTTCTACCTCATTGAAACGGCGTGAAAGAGCTTTGGCTTGCTCCAAAGCTCGTATAAACAAACCAATTACTTAACAACCTAAATTTTTTGAGCACATGTAGGTGTTGTCGGATTATTATTCTTAGGCAGAAGGAAATGTGTACAATTACTTTCGTAGCCCCACCTTTGAGTAAGGCTTAAGTGGCGCAGGAACGGCGGGGCTACGAAAGTAATTGAAGGACAACCTACGCTTCTGCCTACATACAATAATTTGGCAATAACGTGTTCTTCGGATGCCCGTATAATTTACCTAGACATAAACTTTGTCCGTAGAATACCATTCAATCATTTATATGCCCCGAGTTTTACTTCCTCGAAAGCATTAAAATCCAGTGTCTTCTGGCATTTGGCAATAATTATTGATACTTGATGATTACTGATGGTTGACACGTCTTAGTTAGTGTATGCTGTTTCTCACGCCAGTAAACTTCACACGACCCCACGATGCAATATTTTGAAAACTAATTTGTCCTGAACTGGGCCTGTTTCGTCTTTAGATGTGCCATCAATCCAAAAGGTAGGGTGTGCCATTTATATACACTTGTTGTGAGTAACCGGTAGTAAATTTAAAATTTAAAATCCCGGAATTAAAATTTCTCATTTCTTCAAATAAAATCAACTGATAAACCAAAATCAAATTAAATAGTGTAAAATTAATTTATTGTCCATACAGAAATTAGTGATAGCTGAGCAAGGTGTCCAAACCCTGCCGTGCCCATTTGATTGCATGGATATGAAACTGTTTGGACACCTTGCGCAGCTATCACTAATTTTTGTCCCGACAATAGGTTACTTTCTGCCGGTCCGTACTGCCTCACATTACTCATTAGTGTTAAGGCTGACAGTTAACAAATCTTCCTTGTCACAACTCTCGAGATGCGGGATAGGACGGTACAAGAAATTAATTCGAGATCGGGCCCAAAAATAATTTCAAGCGAAAACACCGAAAATAATCAGTAGGATTGAAAACGCACACATTACCACTAATAATGAATAATGGACGTATGTACATCTTGCATGGAAGAACGAACCCTATACTTGGATGCAACGAATTCCGTCAGTGCCAGTCACTGTCACTGTCACTGCTGACTGCTGGTGTTTTGCTGTTGATAGCGATAGCTGAAGCGACGCCGCCACCTCAGTTACCCACCCCTACCTTACATTATTAGAGTATCGTCATTGTCATTGTGTTTTTTGTAGACTTCCATTGAAATTGAATTCTGTAATCTCCAGTTCCAATTTCCGAATTTTAAATATAAAACTGTAAATATTTATATAATGTATTTTCTTTTTGTATTCCACACTGAATTGCCCTAAAACCACCTTCAACCTACTAAATTACATAACTAGTAAGCATATTCATATATCACAACGGCTATTCCCTATGTGTAGAGTTATATTTAAATTGGCCCATACTCCATACTATACCACATAGTTAAGTTAAGTTTTGAATGTAGCAGAGACCACACTTGTGGAGAGGCGGTATTTAACGAAATAACACTACTGTAACTTCCCTAGCAGAAATTAAAATTGCGTTCATTTTAGCAAAGAGTTTCTGCCCTCAGACATTCCAAATACCTCGTCTCTCGTAAAGAGGGTGATTCCAATATATTGCATCACGAGGTCACGGGATTGCTTTTCACTTTTCGATCCGAAATGAATGAACGAACTTGTTTGCTCTACACATCATATTTTACATAAGAGTAGGGAATTAATTGTTGATTTAAATTGTTTTTAAATTTAGATGCAACAATTCCAACGTTAATAACATCGGTTGAGGACTGGTCCCCCATTTAATTCCCATAAATATCATCAAATGCAGGATGCTGAAGTAGTATTGCATTGTGGAGGAGAAGAAGAATGAGGTGAATACTTTTTTGTGCTTTGCTGATCTGTCTCTCCGCGCTTCAGTTATCGACTGATGAACTCAGGATCAGGGTCATGATCAGCCTGACGTTGAGGTGCTAATGTTGTATAAATCTTCAAGAAGTCTTCTCGGGACTCAGTCACCAAGTGGGACTGACTGAAGACTGAGACTGACTGGGACTCAAAATTTCAATTTTAATGAGGACTGAGACTGACTGAGACTGATAAAACTTTCGCCAAAGACTGACTGAGACTGAAAAATTTCAAAGTATCCCTAAATTCCTAATTTTAAGCGGGATGCACTCATATGATGACGGAACGTCCAATTTATGGCAATAGCAATTTTCAACTGCGTTTGAGTTTGAGAGTTTGAGTTTGAGTTTCTTTATTACAGTGTCAAGACATTCAATATAATTATACTGTTTTTCAAGACGGACACTACAAATATTTAAATTACAATTATAAAATCAAATAAATTAAAATAATAAAATCATATCCACATTCCGTAAAACCACATGATCCCGTGAAACAATACAATTGAAATTGTATTGTTGCGTTTCAACACTGACTGGTCTGACTCTGAACCATCGCAGTGTTAAAATTTTTATAACATCTGATTTTGCCCCTTTTAAGACGAAGTAGATGCTGACATACTATATTTGCAAACCGCAGACACAGAAGTAACAGGCAGACCGTTGCCATCATACGGTTACTAATAAAGCACATAAAGCCGTACTAGTAAAAAAGGATGTGAATTAGAAATCGTGGGCGCTGTAGCTCCTATACACGTCGAATTTAATTACTGAAATAATTTGTAAGCACACAATCAATTGTGAAGACAGTGATACTCACTAGTCAGATTTGGGATTTTGCACAATATCTTCTACTAGATTTGGATTTTGCTCATTAAAAAAATATCTAGTGTATGCGTGGACAACGTAAGTGATCGTTATATACAAATTTAAACGTTTGTGCTAAAAATAAAGCGATTTACACAAGTTTTGAACATACACCTTTTTACACGCTAAATTTGAACTACCATACTTTAACTTTGATCTGCATATTTTTGAAAATGTTTCTACTTGATTAAACTCATGACTCAGAAAATTATAACTTTATTTTCTATTAAAAAAATCAAGATAATTACGATTTCAATCCCAAAATATAATTTTGAACTTGGTTGTATATTATAACACTTACAATTGTAAGAATTCTAACTTCGATTAAGTAAACTCTCAAAATAACTTTAATTAGATTAAAAACTAAAAATGGTTTTGTTGGTAAGTAGTTTCAACGGGCTGTTCTTTGATAAGTCATGCACAGGCCGGTAAGTCTTACGGCTTGTCCAACTTTGGTAAGTCATGCCCCGCTTCGGTAAGTCATGCCCCACTTCGGTAAGTCATGCCTCGCTACGGTCATTATAGTATTATTATTATATATAATTATTAATTTTTATATTTAATAATAATATTAATTAATTAATATATTAAAATTATTCCTTTTGATGTTGCACATAATGTTTTTATTCAAATCGTAACAACTGATGCCTAATTAATATTTCTTTTTCTGTACTTTTTATGCACAAAACATTTATTCTTTGATCACTGTTATTGCTAATTTGTCAGTTTTGGCTACTCCAAGAGGTTTGTTATATTTAGGGATAGGTTAGATTTAACGGAGGGGGGGGGGGTAGGAAAAGCTGAGTGGAAACGGTTAGGTTGTATTTTTTCCTCGGTCGCCGAGAAGGCGGGAGAGAAAAATATAACCTATCCGTTTTCAGGCAACTTTGATGAGCCTAGTTCAGTGTTTTGCCTATCTTTCTTTACAAAAAATAACGGAGGATGACTTACTGAACTGGGGTATGACTTACCGATGTCAAATTGGGTATGACTTACTAAAGTTGGGCATGACTCAAAGGTTGGTACTCAATTGTATTCGTTAACATTTTACAATATTAGTTTAGGTTTTAAAATTCAAGGTCTTGAACCGGCAGGGTACAAAGTCAATTGTATTATTTTATTACAAAAGTTTTGAAAGTTATTCCTAATGAAACGCCTAATTGAATCCTGACCACTACATTGCCGAATATGCGCGTGCAGTACACTGATATTTTCGAATAAAAACAGCGTAAACTAACTAAATAATCACCAATATGAAATTTGCTGCAACACTTTGTAACACTACCGATAGTACCGATCGTTTTAATCCCTCATCCCCTTCCTTGTCCCCCAACTTTGATTACGTAATATATGGACGAAGCTCAAATGGGACTGACTGAGACTGATATATAGCCAAAGACTTTTAAGGACGGAGGACTGACTGAGACTCACGGGATGCGGGCTGGGAACTGACTGGACTGACTGATCTAAAAAGTCAAAAGACTTTTTAAGACTGGGACTGAAAAAACCGGAACTTATACAACATTAAGTGCAACGTAATTCCCGTAATGCCCATCCTACAAACACCAAACTCAATTGTTTAATCCTGATCAGTCAATTCCACAATCTTCAAAGTCTAGGCGTAATATATCTTTACGAGCAAACTTGAAAGTGACAACACAACGCAACACAACGTCGTGAATCAAACGGCAGATAAATTACGGAGACGAGCAGAATACGGTATGTAATTATAGTTACATTAAATGTCTATTCGCCTCGACGTTGTAATTAGGGATTAAGTAAAAAAGTCATTGTCCAGACCGGGATGAAGCTTATATGAATTTGCCAGGAAGTCTAGGAAAAATGGATAAGGGTTAATTTTAATTTCACTGTTTAAAGAATTCGTGATCTAGAATTGGGAAATAAACCCCAATGTTAGTAAGCATACAGCAACAATCTGAGGCCGCCGCGCGTTTACATCGGGGAAGTCAAGAAACGAACGTTAGATAGAATGAATCGGGCATTTTACTTTTAGTATCTTGCCTCTGAGCGGGAAACGCTTTCCATTAAAATATTATATTTAATCTTATATATATAGGTATATGTAAACTATACTCTAATACTCTGGACAGTGTGCACTGTACATTGGACATCGATTTTTCGTTTGGCTGCGCTGCGCTTCTTCTATTGAGACATTGGATGCATCATGTTCGTGCATTGTACGCTATTGCTAGAAACACATATCTACGTATGTACAGTTATTGTACATTATACCTACTAAGATTACAGTTTTTGGGAGGCACCACTAGTTAAGCATTAGCAAAAGTGTATGTACATATAGCCTGGATAACCGATAGTAGCAAATCTCAAGGATAAAGATGCAGTTTGTTTGCATTCGAAGTTTATTCTTACCAATTGCCACTTGCGAGTATCCCCATAGCAAGTACATATACGTGCAAAGATTTAATTGCATAATATTCATTTATTAATTATACAATACGGTTACCCATGTCAATGTTTTTGCAGAATGATGTTTAAAATCAATTATTGTATTTTTAACAATGATAACTCCACAAGGGAAACCTTGTAACAATTAAAAGACAGCTGAGCGCATAATTGGTACCCTTCAAGACCTAAAAGGACATTCCATTAACAGCGTGGCGTACAATTTGTCCCCTTGAAGATAAAAAATAACTCCTCAACAACAGTGTACAATTTGTCCCCTTGAAGACAAAAAATAACTCCTCAACAACAGTGTATAATTTGTCCCCTTGAAGACCAAAAATAACTCAACAACAGTGTATAATTTGTCCCCTTGAAGACAAAAAATATCTCCTCAACAACAGTGTATAATTTGTCCCCTTGAAGACCAAAAATAACTCCTCGACAACAGTGTATAATTTGTCCCCTTGAAGACCAAAAATAACCTCCTATGTCCACAACCCACAGCCCTAAATCTTGACAGCGTCTGCTTTTATTCGCAGTATTGCCTAAAAATTGGTTTGGGACTGTCGTTTATTTATAATACTTTTACAATTTCAAACATCACTGCATGCCGACATGCCGATGCTGTATTATACTTCTAAAATCCTCGTAGAACTGATTTGGTTGAATATAAAATACAACTTAGTATACAAAAATTGCAAAAAAATGTGGCTCTAGACATACTTGACTAAATAAAATAAAGGCGCGATGAGGGATGCCTCATGAGTGAGAGCTTGAGTGCCTTCTATTCAAAATGAACACTCGTGAAGGTGAGTGCGAGCGGCGAGGTTTATATGACGTGAGGGTGAGTGCATACTACTTCATAGGCATCCGGCATGATCACCGGCCTGGGCATCACGTACCAAAGAAACCCCCAACACGTCATTCGTATTTTGTAGTAACAGTGACGTAGTGTTGTATTTCGTTCACAATTGTTTGTGAATATTGTGATTTTTGGTTACGAGATTGTGCACAAACTGAGTTGAGCACAATGTATTTTAGTAATCGAAAATTTTGATTGTTCAAAAAACGTTTGTTAGGGATAACTGGATAACCAGGCTAGTTCTTGTTTGTTTCTGTCAGATTGTGATACGTTTTGTGATTGTGCACAATTTCTTTGTGAAAAAATTACAACACTACAGTTATTTGTCAGATTATGAGTTGCTGTTCGCCATGATTAAAAGTCTGATTTCAAAGTCCAAAAGCTAGTGGCAGGGACAGGGAAGTTAATATAGATCCTGGGTAGGTAAATCAACATCTCTCTTCACAATAAAGAAATTCAAAATTCATGTACTCCCAAGTTTCATATACGATTTTAAAGTTTCATCTACAAAAGAAAGAAAATTGTTTTCACTCTCGAAAATCATGAAAATTGCGCTCGGTGAACCTGATCCCTGATTAGTGCCACGATTTGAACCCGCTCAGGTGCGATGAAGGTCGTTGATTTACCTACCTGGAGTGTTTATTAACTCCCCTGCACACCTGCGATGTAATTATAATCTCCGAGGAAATATATGTACCTCCACAGGGAGTTAATTAGAATCGTTTGTAGGGATTCATAGATGACTACTTCAGTTCACTATTGTTTTATTAATGAAAAGAGTTGTCAGTTTGTCAGGCAAAAGTTCAGCTTGGGTAATCCAAAATAAATGGAAGTACATACATCGTATATTGAATAAGAAGATATGAATCATAGTGAATTACAATGAAAAACCAAGTCAGACTTATCGCATTCTTGGAAAGAATCTAGTAAGCATCTAACACAGCAAAGACGAACAAGATCAAATGGAATGTTACGATATATAGAAACACTTGAGCTTTTCGACGTCATAATTTTAAAAAACTATGCCAGTGTTTCAAAGCTGAGTGTGGCATAGTTAACAGTGAGTAGAGTTATAATATATCTCATAGTCAGTGATCTTTCAGAGCGGTGTTCAACGCAAGTGGCTATCCCTAAAGTAGATGATGATCAGCCCTATGTTGTGGAATACAAAATATAATGCAGACGTTGCGGCCCCCCTCCCCCACCTATACTGCCGATTGCCATGCATAATAATAATAATAATTAATTAGGTATCTGAATATTTAGTCCGGATTCCAAACTGAATCTAAAATTATTACAGTTTTAGCTTGAATTTTGAAGGTTTTATGTAGTAGGCACGTAATGCAGTTCTTCAACCACGCCATGAAGTTGCGAATGAAAATGGCACGGCTGGATTTGAATTTAGTAGCATTTTCAATAAGGGGCTATGCATATATTACGTTTTAAGTTTTTGTGGAAACCACCTCCCCTCTCCCCCTCGCCCAGAGTTTCAATTTTTTAACACTATGGTAAATGGAGAGCTTACCCCCCCCCCCCCCGTTGCAAAATGAAACGTAATATATGGATGGCCCCTAAGGACTTTCCATACTTGAGTTGCTTGAGCCCTTAATTCTTTAGCCATGCCTTGGCCTCACTCAATCGTAAATGAAGAAAAAGTGAAAAATAGAGATTTCATTTCATACTCTATGTTTCTTGCAGAACTCATGAGCATACAGAAAATTCAAAGTATGTTTCGTCACTAAAGCAGTGACTTAAATTTATTTACAATTATTCATGTCTACTTAAAGTAAAGCACGTCATAATATATTTATAATATTCAATTAGCTTGTTTTGTATTATAAACCTAAAATAAGGGTCAAGTCAACATATGTACATGTATAACACGTATAACTTAACTATGAATTTTTCCCAACTTTAAATGTAATTCCTACCTTTCGGGAACGAGCGAGTCGAGAGTTCAATGCATGTATAGTTAGAGCACATATTTCTTGCTATATATGCAAAGGTCGCGTTTCGAAATTACGGGGCGTTTGTCTGTAAACTCATTTGCCGTAAACTATGTTTTGCTATACCTTAAGCATTAACGTACATACCTACCTTTGTTTATCTTATTTGTATTCATTTCCTATAATGTAAATTTATCTAAACTAAGGTGAATATTATGTATTTGAATTTATTCACTATCCAATGTACTAATTAGGAGCCGAGACTACTCAACCAAATTCTACCTCCATGACAAGCTCAGGACTGATACTTTATTTTAATCTCTTAAATCATTAATGTTAAATATTGTATTTTTCCTTGTCAGTACCTTTAGCCGTCTCCCTCCACTCTCGACCTAGACTTATTCTTTGTCTGTCTATTTTTATGATTAAGCACCAACTAATTTCTTGTAATAATATTTATCCCGCTTCCAGTTTCTTTATTATAAAAGTTTTAATTTGAGGTAAAATCTCTAACAACAAATCACTTGCAGTTCAGACTTGTAACTAAGTAGTCAGGCAATATTTTGCTGTCAATCTCTGTTAGAAGTCACTTATAATACTCACTTGTAATTATCCTGTCAGGCAGTGATCACCTCCTGTCTCTCTCTATTTCAAACTCTGTAACATTACTCAATCAAATTCAAGTCAAAGCAATAACTCTCTTCATTATTTCTTTCCAAAATACTCCGTTATTCTTCATTTCAATTGTTAAATAAACTAGTAGTTTTCGTTTATTAAGAATTGTATCAGTTTCAACTTACTAGCGGATTATTTTTCGTCAGCGAAGTCTACCATACAATCACATTCTCAACACTAACTAAGCACATAACATCCAAGCACTCCATAGCACTCCATACTACCTAATCACACCAACATCATCTCAACATCCCCACATCCGCCATCCTTTTCTCTACCGATCTTAGTCACCAAAACATTGGTCCTTCGGAACACGGATATTAATTCGGATCATCCTTTCTCTCAGACTAAATCTTTAGTCTTTTCTTGGAATTCGGATTTATCGAACTCAACACTTCTCGGTGAAAAAACTAAGATCAATTACTGAAGACGATGGCGCTAACACCACTTGAAGAGGCCCTTATCAAAAGGAAGAACATCCAAAATATCATCACTCTAATCAGAAAGAAGCTTGCTGCCAACTTTTTTTCATCATGGCAACTGTCATCAGTACAGTGTGAACACGACCTCCTACATTTTCAAGAAAACAAACTTGTTGAACTCCAGGACGATTTAGTGCTTTACGCTGTAGAAGGTGCAACTGATCACACATCCAAATCATCTGTGATGTCAGTCTGGACAGACATTATGATGGAAATTGCAGTTTTAGAAGACAAGCTAGCATCTCACCCCAGAAGATTAGAGGCGATGACTCCATCACGATCACAGTTCAGATCACTTGTAAGATTGCCTGTTATCAATCCTTCTCAATTAAGAAGAGAAGTCAGCATCAATCTTCAGCACCAAAAGAAGACAGGCATTAACAATCATCTCACATCAACCCAAAACACCTGTCAACTCTGTTACAACAACACACACAAGTCCTACCAGTGCCATCAGCTGGAGGCTCTTTCCATTGAAGAAAAGAAGAAGCTACTTCAAATTAAAGAATGTTGCTTCAATTGCCTTGGAAAGAAACACACAGTGAAATACTGCAGATCAAAGTTTGGCTGTCAAATATGTCAGAAACGGCACAACACTATTCTCCATGAAGAATCCAGCCTAGAAGTTCCTGTCATAAACGAAGACCAGCCAACCTGCATCCTAACAACAACATCAACCAATCATTCAAGCATCCCAGTTACAGCTACTAGTCCCTCAGAAATCTCAGTGGCAACTCCTGTAATTGAAATCAACAACAATAGCAAAAAATTTAGTTCAGATCACGATTCAGTCGACCCGGGGTCAGAAGCCACATTCATACCAAAAGATTGTACCTCCTGACTGAATTCACCATCTACTACTGTAAACGCAGCTGTCTTTGGACTTCAAGGATCTTTTGTTAACACATTGAAGGGCACAGAAAATCCAGCAATCCAATTCAGCATCTCTATATTTACTTCTAAAGTTCACCCATACTTTTTACCTGAAAAACCAATTGTACCTTTCCTCACCCACGAATTATCATGTTTGTCGTGGCCTTACACCCATAGCTTGAAGATCCTACATCACCAGTTTCGCACATCCACTCCTAATAATTTCCTAACTAAGGCAGAAATATCGGCAGACATTTTACGGTGTCCTAGGGAGAATCGAATCATTGACTTCCTGGACGCTCTCATCACTCAAAACACCAAGCTCGGCTGGTAGTTGACTAGACGAGTACCACCGCAAACAACATTAACAACATCAACAACACAAAAATCAATAATATCAACATTTTTACCTCATCAATTAGTTCTGCATACTCATGTTACTTTGAATACTGGGACTCAAAAGCAGAAACCGACAAGCACCATTTATCAGAACCAAGAAGAGGAGTTCTCTGTTCACCTGAACCAAGAAGGGGAATCCTCTGTTCTGCACACCAAAAATGAAAAGCTTTCCACCCAGCTCCATGTTAAAGCCCATTCGTGCATAACTCTCCACGCTATGGCTGAATCACACCAGGCTACTTCTTGGATCAAAAGTCTACTTGCTGGGGCATACAACCACACGCAAGCTACCGGACTATTTGGCTTGAGTACTACCTCCGTTTTATCTACTACTACTGTTGATTTGGAAATGACGTCTTCTAAGTTCTTATGGATTCTTGGAAACAACTGTAACGGTGCTCATCTACTTTCGGTTCGACGACATCATCAACCGTTCTTGGATGTGCAAATCCGTTTTCAAGATTTCCAGCTTCGTCTGCATGTTCATCATGGACTCAGACTATTGCACCAATGCTACCCCATCACGGGGGGAACTCAGTTTGGACTTAATCCAGCTCAACAGCAGCATAGTTTTAAAGGAGGTCACCCAACTCAGCCAATGCCAGAACTCATCTTTATTAACTCTTTTCTTGATGTACCAAGACTTTTCATGGCCGCCGAGGTCTACATTGTCCTCTTCAACGCAACTACATATCTTTTTCCAGTACAGGATGTTTTATTCTTCGAACAAACAATCCATCCACTTAGATGAGCCTCCCAGATCCTCTCACAGCACACCAATACCGTAAATCGTTGAAGACCAGCCGCTACCGTTTCGTCACCAAAGGTAATAAGTATTTTAAATGTGCGTTCACCTTAAGTCAGGCAATTCCTGTCTACCTAAGGATGACGTCATTTTTATCTTATTGCTGGACCTTGGTTGAGGACATTCAAATTGCAGTTCTTCAGGTTTACTCCTCCAACACTAAATCTATAAAATTTATTTAATGCCTATATCTATACCTACAATTAATAACATTCCCATAATACATCATAGTCACTCACCTTGTATGTTATGTGAAGTGTCAGTTCACAGTATATCATCAAACATATTTATCTCTCATAGATCTTCTATATATCTAACTTCTACACCTATATAATACACTAACACATACCTTAATTCATAAGCTATTTCCTTTCCCTATCAACATTCATGCAATGTCAACTAAATTAATTATGTAAAGTTTATGCCATGGATGATTGTCAGTATATACAATTTCAATTTCTACCTATTGTATAGGTCATTAGGTTTATTTTTCTTATCACTAGCATTAGGGAAATTCAAATAATTTCGGCCGCCGATGTTTTGTCACTAAAGCAGTGACTTAAATTTATTTACAATTATTCATGTCTACTTAAAGTAAAGCACGTCATAATATATTTATAATATTCAATTAGCTTGTTTTGTATTATAAACCTAAAATAAGGGTCAAGTCAACATATGTACATGTATAACACGTATAACTTAACTATGAATTTTTCCCAACTTTAAATGTAATTCCTACCTTTCGGGAACGAGCGAGTCGAGAGTTCAATGCATGTATAGTTAGAGCACATATTTCTTGCTATATATGCAAAGGTCGCGTTTCGAAATTACGGGGCGTTTGTCTGTAAACTCATTTGCCGTAAACTATGTTTTGCTATACCTTAAGCATTAACGTACATACCTACCTTTGTTTATCTTAGCCGTACTAGTAAAAAAGGATGTGAATTAGAAATCGTGGGCGCTGTAGCTCCTATACACGTCGAATTTAATTACTGAAATAATTTGTAAGCACACAATCAATTGTGAAGACAGTGATACTCACTAGTCAGATTTGGGATTTTGCACAATATCTTCTACTAAATTTGGATTTTGCTCATTAAAAAAATATCTAGTGTATGCGTGGACAACGTAAGTGATCGTTATATACAAATTTAAACGTTTGTGCTAAAAATAAAGCGATTTACACAAGTTTTGAACATACACCTTTTTACACGCTAAATTTGAACTACCATACTTTAACTTTGATCTGCATATTTTTGAAAATGTTTCTACTTGATTAAACTCATGACTCAGAAAATTATAACTTTATTTTCTATTAAAAAAATCAAGATAATTACGATTTCAATCCCAAAATATAATTTTGAACTTGGTTGTATATTATAACACTCACAATTGTAAGAATTCTAACTTCGATTAAGTAAACTCTCAAAATAACTTTAATTAGATTAAAAACTAAAAATGGTTTTGTTGGTAAGTAGTTTCAACGGGCTGTTCTTTGATAAGTCATGCACAGGCCGGTAAGTCTTACGGCTTGTCCAACTTTGGTAAGTCATGCCCCGCTTCGGTAAGTCATGCCCCACTTCGGTAAGTCATGCCTCGCTACGGTCATTATAGTATTATTATTATATATAATTATTAATTTTTATATTTAATAATAATATTAATTAATTAATATATTAAAATTATTCCTTTTGATGTTGCACATAATGTTTTTATTCAAATCGTAACAACTGATGCCTAATTAATATTTCTTTTTCTGTACTTTTTATGCACAAAACATTTATTCTTTGATCACTGTTATTGCTAATTTGTCAGTTTTGGCTACTCCAAGAGGTTTGTTATATTTAGGGATAGGTTAGATTTAACGGAGGGGGGGGGGGGGTAGGAAAAGCTGAGTGGAAACGGTTAGGTTGTATTTTTTCCTCGGTCGCCGAGAAGGCGGGAGAGAAAAATATAACCTATCCGTTTTCAGGCAACTTTGATGAGCCTAGTTCAGTGTTTTGCCTATCTTTCTTTACAAAAAATAACGGAGGATGACTTACTGAACTGGGGTATGACTTACCGATGTCAAATTGGGTATGACTTACTAAAGTTGGGCATGACTCAAAGGTTGGTACTCAATTGTATTCGTTAACATTTTACAATATTAGTTTAGGTTTTAAAATTCAAGGTCTTGAACCGGCAGGGTACAAAGTCAATTGTATTATTTTATTACAAAAGTTTTGAAAGTTATTCCTAATGAAACGCCTAATTGAATCCTGACCACTACATTGCCGAATATGCGCGTGCAGTACACTGATATTTTCGAATAAAAACAGCGTAAACTAACTAAATAATCACCAATATGAAATTTGCTGCAACACTTTGTAACACTACCGATAGTACCGATCGTTTTAATCCCTCATCCCCTTCCTTGTCCCCCAACTTTGATTACGTAATATATGGACGAAGCTCAAATGGGACTGACTGAGACTGATATATAGCCAAAGACTTTTAAGGACGGAGGACTGACTGAGACTCACGGGATGCGGGCTGGGAACTGACTGGACTGGCTGATCTAAAAAGTCAAAAGACATTTTAAGACTGGGACTGAAAAAACCGGAACTTATACAACATTAAGTGCAACGTAATTCCCGTAATGCCCATCCTACAAACACCAAACTCAATTGTTTAATCCTGATCAGTCAATTCCACAATCTTCAAAGTCTAGGCGTAATATATCTTTACGAGCAAACTTGAAAGTGACAACACAACGCAACACAACGTCGTGAATCAAACGGCAGATAAATTACGGAGACGAGCAGAATACGGTATGTAATTATAGTTACATTAAATGTCTATTCGCCTCGACGTTGTAATTAGGGATTAAGTAAAAAAGTCATTGTCCAGACCGGGATGAAGCTTATATGAATTTGCCAGGAAGTCTAGGAAAAATGGATAAGGGTTAATTTTAATTTCACTGTTTAAAGAATTCGTGATCTAGAATTGGGAAATAAACCCCAATGTTAGTAAGCATACAGCAACAATCTGAGGCCGCCGCGCGTTTACATCGGGGAAGTCAAGAAACGAACGTTAGATAGAATGAATCGGGCATTTTACTTTTAGTATCTTGCCTCTGAGCGGGAAACGCTTTCCATTAAAATATTATATTTAATCTTATATATATAGGTATATGTAAACTATACTCTAATACTCTGGACAGTGTGCACTGTACATTGGACATCGATTTTTCGTTTGGCTGCGCTGCGCTTCTTCTATTGAGACATTGGATGCATCATGTTCGTGCATTGTACGCTATTGCTAGAAACACATATCTACGTATGTACAGTTATTGTACATTATACCTACTAAGATTACAGTTTTTGGGAGGCACCACTAGTTAAGCATTAGCAAAAGTGTATGTACATATAGCCTGGATAACCGATAGTAGCAAATCTCAAGGATAAAGATGCAGTTTGTTTGCATTCGAAGTTTATTCTTACCAATTGCCACTTGCGAGTATCCCCATAGCAAGTACATATACGTGCAAAGATTTAATTGCATAATATTCATTTATTAATTATACAATACGGTTACCCATGTCAATGTTTTTGCAGAATGATGTTTAAAATCAATTATTGTATTTTTAACAATGATAACTCCACAAGGGAAACCTTGTAACAATTAAAAGACAGCTGAGCGCATAATTGGTACCCTTCAAGACCTAAAAGGACATTCCATTAACAGCGTGGCGTACAATTTGTCCCCTTGAAGATAAAAAATAACTCCTCAACAACAGTGTACAATTTGTCCCCTTGAAGACAAAAAATAACTCCTCAACAACAGTGTATAATTTGTCCCCTTGAAGACCAAAAATAACTCAACAACAGTGTATAATTTGTCCCCTTGAAGACAAAAAATATCTCCTCAACAACAGTGTATAATTTGTCCCCTTGAAGACCAAAAATAACTCCTCGACAACAGTGTATAATTTGTCCCCTTGAAGACCAAAAATAACCTCCTATGTCCACAACCCACAGCCCTAAATCTTGACAGCGTCTGCTTTTATTCGCAGTATTGCCTAAAAATTGGTTTGGGACTGTCGTTTATTTATAATACTTTTACAATTTCAAACATCACTGCATGCCGACATGCCGATGCTGTATTATACTTCTAAAATCCTCGTAGAACTGATTTGGTTGAATATAAAATACAACTTAGTATACAAAAATTGCAAAAAAATGTGGCTCTAGACATACTTGACTAAATAAAATAAAGGCGCGATGAGGGATGCCTCATGAGTGAGAGCTTGAGTGCCTTCTATTCAAAATGAACACTCGTGAAGGTGAGTGCGAGCGGCGAGGTTTATATGACGTGAGGGTGAGTGCATACTACTTCATAGGCATCCGGCATGATCACCGGCCTGGGCATCACGTACCAAAGAAACCCCCAACACGTCATTCGTATTTTGTAGTAACAGTGACGTAGTGTTGTATTTCGTTCACAATTGTTTGTGAATATTGTGATTTTTGGTTACGAGATTGTGCACAAACTGAGTTGAGCACAATGTATTTTAGTAATCGAAAATTTTGATTGTTCAAAAAACGTTTGTTAGGGATAACTGGATAACCAGGCTAGTTCTTGTTTGTTTCTGTCAGATTGTGATACGTTTTGTGATTGTGCACAATTTCTTTGTGAAAAAATTACAACACTACAGTTATTTGTCAGATTATGAGTTGCTGTTCGCCATGATTAAAAGTCTGATTTCAAAGTCCAAAAGCTAGTGGCAGGGACAGGGAAGTTAATATAGATCCTGGGTAGGTAAATCAACATCTCTCTTCACAATAAAGAAATTCAAAATTCATGTACTCCCAAGTTTCATATACGATTTTAAAGTTTCATCTACAAAAGAAAGAAAATTGTTTTCACTCTCGAAAATCATGAAAATTGCGCTCGGTGAACCTGATCCCTGATTAGTGCCACGATTTGAACCCGCTCAGGTGCGATGAAGGTCGTTGATTTACCTACCTGGAGTGTTTATTAACTCCCCTGCACACCTGCGATGTAATTATAATCTCCGAGGAAATATATGTACCTCCACAGGGAGTTAATTAGAATCGTTTGTAGGGATTCATAGATGACTACTTCAGTTCACTATTGTTTTATTAATGAAAAGAGTTGTCAGTTTGTCAGGCAAAAGTTCAGCTTGGGTAATCCAAAATAAATGGAAGTACATACATCGTATATTGAATAAGAAGATATGAATCATAGTGAATTACAATGAAAAACCAAGTCAGACTTATCGCATTCTTGGAAAGAATCTAGTAAGCATCTAACACAGCAAAGACGAACAAGATCAAATGGAATGTTACGATATATAGAAACACTTGAGCTTTTCGACGTCATAATTTTAAAAAACTATGCCAGTGTTTCAAAGCTGAGTGTGGCATAGTTAACAGTGAGTAGAGTTATAATATATCTCATAGTCAGTGATCTTTCAGAGCGGTGTTCAACGCAAGTGGCTATCCCTAAAGTAGATGATGATCAGCCCTATGTTGTGGAATACAAAATATAATGCAGACGTTGCGGCCCCCCTCCCCCACCTATACTGCCGATTGCCATGCATAATAATAATAATAATTAATTAGGTATCTGAATATTTAGTCCGGATTCCAAACTGAATCTAAAATTATTACAGTTTTAGCTTGAATTTTGAAGGTTTTATGTAGTAGGCACGTAATGCAGTTCTTCAACCACGCCATGAAGTTGCGAATGAAAATGGCACGGCTGGATTTGAATTTAGTAGCATTTTCAATAAGGGGCTATGCATATATTACGTTTTAAGTTTTTGTGGAAACCACCTCCCCTCTCCCCCTCGCCCAGAGTTTCAATTTTTTAACACTATGGTAAATGGAGAGCTTATCCCCCCCCCCCGTTGCAAAATGAAACGTAATATATGGATGGCCCCTAAGGACTTTCCATACTTGAGTTGCTTGAGCCCTTAATTCTTTAGCCATGCCTTGGCCTCACTCAATCGTAAATGAAGAAAAAGTGAAAAATAGAGATTTCATTTCATACTCTATGTTTCTTGCAGAACTCATGAGCATACAGAAAATTCAAAGTATGTTTCGTCACTAAAGCAGTGACTTAAATTTATTTACAATTATTCATGTCTACTTAAAGTAAAGCACGTCATAATATATTTATAATATTCAATTAGCTTGTTTTGTATTATAAACCTAAAATAAGGGTCAAGTCAACATATGTACATGTATAACACGTATAACTTAACTATGAATTTTTCCCAACTTTAAATGTAATTCCTACCTTTCGGGAACGAGCGAGTCGAGAGTTCAATGCATGTATAGTTAGAGCACATATTTCTTGCTATATATGCAAAGGTCGCGTTTCGAAATTACGGGGCGTTTGTCTGTAAACTCATTTGCCGTAAACTATGTTTTGCTATACCTTAAGCATTAACGTACATACCTACCTTTGTTTATCTTATTTGTATTCATTTCCTATAATGTAAATTTATCTAAACTAAGGTGAATATTATGTATTTGAATTTATTCACTATCCAATGTACTAATTAGGAGCCGAGACTACTCAACCAAATTCTACCTCCATGACAAGCTCAGGACTGATACTTTATTTTAATCTCTTAAATCATTAATGTTAAATATTGTATTTTTCCTTGTCAGTACCTTTAGCCGTCTCCCTCCACTCTCGACCTAGACTTATTCTTTGTCTGTCTATTTTTATGATTAAGCACCAACTAATTTCTTGTAATAATATTTATCCCGCTTCCAGTTTCTTTATTATAAAAGTTTTAATTTGAGGTAAAATCTCTAACAACAAATCACTTGCAGTTCAGACTTGTAACTAAGTAGTCAGGCAATATTTTGCTGTCAATCTCTGTTAGAAGTCACTTATAATACTCACTTGTAATTATCCTGTCAGGCAGTGATCACCTCCTGTCTCTCTCTATTTCAAACTCTGTAACATTACTCAATCAAATTCAAGTCAAAGCAATAACTCTCTTCATTATTTCTTTCCAAAATACTCCGTTATTCTTCATTCCAATTGTTAAATAAACTAGTAGTTTTCGTTTATTAAGAATTGTATCAGTTTCAACTTACTAGCGGATTATTTTTCGTCAGCGAAGTCTATCATACAATCACATTCTCAACACTAACTAAGCACATAACATCCAAGCACTCCATAGCACTCCATACTACCTAATCACACCAACATCATCTCAACATCCCCACATCCGCCATCCTTTTCTCTACCGATCTTAGTCACCAAAACATTGGTCCTTCGGAACACGGATATTAATTCGGATCATCCTTTCTCTCAGACTAAATCTTTAGTCTTTTCTTGGAATTCGGATTTATCGAACTCAACACTTCTCGGTGAAAAAACTAAGATCAATTACTGAAGACGATGGCGCTAACACCACTTGAAGAGGCCCTTATCAAAAGGAAGAACATCCAAAATATCATCACTCTAATCAGAAAGAAGCTTGCTGCCAACTTTTTTTCATCATGGCAACTGTCATCAGTACAGTGTGAACACGACCTCCTACATTTTCAAGAAAACAAACTTGTTGAACTCCAGGACGATTTAGTGCTTTACGCTGTAGAAGGTGCAACTGATCACACATCCAAATCATCTGTGATGTCAGTCTGGACAGACATTATGATGGAAATTGCAGTTTTAGAAGACAAGCTAGCATCTCACCCCAGAAGATTAGAGGCGATGACTCCATCACGATCACAGTTCAGATCACTTGTAAGATTGCCTGTTATCAATCCTTCTCAATTAAGAAGAGAAGTCAGCATCAATCTTCAGCACCAAAAGAAGACAGGCATTAACAATCATCTCACATCAACCCAAAACACCTGTCAACTCTGTTACAACAACACACACAAGTCCTACCAGTGCCATCAGCTGGAGGCTCTTTCCATTGAAGAAAAGAAGAAGCTACTTCAAATTAAAGAATGTTGCTTCAATTGCCTTGGAAAGAAACACACAGTGAAATACTGCAGATCAAAGTTTGGCTGTCAAATATGTCAGAAACGGCACAACACTATTCTCCATGAAGAATCCAGCCTAGAAGTTCCTGTCATAAACGAAGACCAGCCAACCTGCATCCTAACAACAACATCAACCAATCATTCAAGCATCCCAGTTACAGCTACTAGTCCCTCAGAAATCTCAGTGGCAACTCCTGTAATTGAAATCAACAACAATAGCAAAAAATTTAGTTCAGATCACGATTCAGTCGACCCGGGGTCAGAAGCCACATTCATACCAAAAGATTGTACCTCCTGACTGAATTCACCATCTACTACTGTAAACGCAGCTGTCTTTGGACTTCAAGGATCTTTTGTTAACACATTGAAGGGCACAGAAAATCCAGCAATCCAATTCAGCATCTCTATATTTACTTCTAAAGTTCACCCATACTTTTTACCTGAAAAACCAATTGTACCTTTCCTCACCCACGAATTATCATGTTTGTCGTGGCCTTACACCCATAGCTTGAAGATCCTACATCACCAGTTTCGCACATCCACTCCTAATAATTTCCTAACTAAGGCAGAAATATCGGCAGACATTTTACGGTGTCCTAGGGAGAATCGAATCATTGACTTCCTGGACGCTCTCATCACTCAAAACACCAAGCTCGGCTGGTAGTTGACTAGACGAGTACCACCGCAAACAACATTAACAACATCAACAACACAAAAATCAATAATATCAACATTTTTACCTCATCAATTAGTTCTGCACACTCATGTTACTTTGAATACTGGGACTCAAAAGCAGAAACCGACAAGCACCATTTATCAGAACCAAGAAGAGGAGTTCTCTGTTCACCTGAACCAAGAAGGGGAATCCTCTGTTCTGCACACCAAAAATGAAAAGCTTTCCACCCAGCTCCATGTTAAAGCCCATTCGTGCATAACTCTCCACGCTATGGCTGAATCACACCAGGCTACTTCTTGGATCAAAAGTCTACTTGCTGGGGCATACAACCACACGCAAGCTACCGGACTATTTGGCTTGAGTACTACCTCCGTTTTATCTACTACTACTGTTGATTTGGAAATGACGTCTTCTAAGTTCTTATGGATTCTTGGAAACAACTGTAACGGTGCTCATCTACTTTCGGTTCGACGACATCATCAACCGTTCTTGGATGTGCAAATCCGTTTTCAAGATTTCCAGCTTCGTCTGCATGTTCATCATGGACTCAGACTATTGCACCAATGCTACCGCATCACGGGGGGAACTCAGTTTGGACTTAATCCAGCTCAACAGCAGCATAGTTTTAAAGGAGGTCACCCAACTCAGCCAATGCCAGAACTCATCTTTATTAACTCTTTTCTTGATGTACCAAGACTTTTCATGGCCGCCGAGGTCTACATTGTCCTCTTCAACGCAACTACATATCTTTTTCCAGTACAGGATGTTTTATTCTTCGAACAAACAATCCATCCACTTAGATGAGCCTCCCAGATCCTCTCACAGCACACCAATACCGTAAATCGTTGAAGACCAGCCGCTACCGTTTCGTCACCAAAGGTAATAAGTATTTTAAATGTGCGTTCACCTTAAGTCAGGCAATTCCTGTCTACCTAAGGATGACGTCATTTTTATCTTATTGCTGGACCTTGGTTGAGGACATTCAAATTGCAGTTCTTCAGGTTTACTCCTCCAACACTAAATCTATAAAATTTATTTAATGCCTATATCTATACCTACAATTAATAACATTCCCATAATACATCATAGTCACTCACCTTGTATGTTATGTGAAGTGTCAGTTCACAGTATATCATCAAACATATTTATCTCTCATAGATCTTCTATATATCTAACTTCTACACCTATATAATACACTAACAAATACCTTAATTCATAAGCTATTTCCTTTCCCTATCAACATTCATGCAATGTCAACTAAATTAATTATGTAAAGTTTATGCCATGGATGATTGTCAGTATATACAATTTCAATTTCTACCTATTGTATAGGTCATTAGGTTTATTTTTCTTATCACTAGCATTAGGGAAATTCAAATAATTTCGGCCGCCGATGTTTCGTCACTAAAGCAGTGACTTAAATTTATTTACAATTATTCATGTCTACTTAAAGTAAAGCACGTCATAATATATTTATAATATTCAATTAGCTTGTTTTGTATTATAAACCTAAAATAAGGGTCAAGTCAACATATGTACATGTATAACACGTATAACTTAACTATGAATTTTTCCCAACTTTAAATGTAATTCCTACCTTTCGGGAACGAGCGAGTCGAGAGTTCAATGCATGTATAGTTAGAGCACATATTTCTTGCTATATATGCAAAGGTCGCGTTTCGAAATTACGGGGCGTTTGTCTGTAAACTCATTTGCCGTAAACTATGTTTTGCTATACCTTAAGCATTAACGTACATACCTACCTTTGTTTATCTTAGCCGTACTAGTAAAAAAGGATGTGAATTAGAAATCGTGGGCGCTGTAGCTCCTATACACGTTGAATTTAATTACTGAAATAATTTGTAAGCACACAATCAATTGTGAAGACAGTGATACTCACTAGTCAGATTTGGGATTTTGCACAATATCTTCTACTAGATTTGGATTTTGCTCATTAAAAAAATATCTAGTGTATGCGTGGACAACGTAAGTGATCGTTATATACAAATTTAAACGTTTGTGCTAAAAATAAAGCGATTTACACAAGTTTTGAACATACACGTTTTTACACGCTAAATTTGAACTACCATACTTTAACTTTGATCTGCATATTTTTGAAAATGTTTCTACTTGATTAAACTCATGACTCAGAAAATTATAACTTTATTTTCTATTAAAAAAATCAAGATAATTACGATTTCAATCCCAAAATATAATTTTGAACTTGGTTGTATATTATAACACTCACAATTGTAAGAATTCTAACTTCGATTAAGTAAACTCTCAAAATAACTTTAATTAGATTAAAAACTAAAAATGGTTTTGTTGGTAAGTAGTTTCAACGGGCTGTTCTTTGATAAGTCATGCACAGGCCGGTAAGTCTTACGGCTTGTCCAACTTTGGTAAGTCATGCCCCGCTTCGGTAAGTCATGCCCCACTTCGGTAAGTCATGCCTCGCTACGGTCATTATAGTATTATTATTATATATAATTATTAATTTTTATATTTAATAATAATATTAATTAATTAATATATTAAAATTATTCCTTTTGATGTTGCACATAATGTTTTTATTCAAATCGTAACAACTGATGCCTAATTAATATTTCTTTTTCTGTACTTTTTATGCACAAAACATTTATTCTTTGATCACTGTTATTGCTAATTTGTCAGTTTTGGCTACTCCAAGAGGTTTGTTATATTTAGGGATAGGTTAGATTTAACGGAGGGGGGGGGGGGGGGTAGGAAAAGCTGAGTGGAAACGGTTAGGTTGTATTTTTTCCTCGGTCGCCGAGAAGGCGGGAGAGAAAAATATAACCTATCCGTTTTCAGGCAACTTTGATGAGCCTAGTTCAGTGTTTTGCCTATCTTTCTTTACAAAAAATAACGGAGGATGACTTACTGAACTGGGGTATGACTTACCGATGTCAAATTGGGTATGACTTACTAAAGTTGGGCATGACTCAAAGGTTGGTACTCAATTGTATTCGTTAACATTTTACAATATTAGTTTAGGTTTTAAAATTCAAGGTCTTGAACCGGCAGGGTACAAAGTCAATTGTATTATTTTATTACAAAAGTTTTGAAAGTTATTCCTAATGAAACGCCTAATTGAATCCTGACCACTACATTGCCGAATATGCGCGTGCAGTACACTGATATTTTCGAATAAAAACAGCGTAAACTAACTAAATAATCACCAATATGAAATTTGCTGCAACACTTTGTAACACTACCGATAGTACCGATCGTTTTAATCCCTCATCCCCTTCCTTGTCCCCCAACTTTGATTACGTAATATATGGACGAAGCTCAAATGGGACTGACTGAGACTGATATATAGCCAAAGACTTTTAAGGACGGAGGACTGACTGAGACTCACGGGATGCGGGCTGGGAACTGACTGGACTGGCTGATCTAAAAAGTCAAAAGACATTTTAAGACTGGGACTGAAAAAACCGGAACTTATACAACATTAAGTGCAACGTAATTCCCGTAATGCCCATCCTACAAACACCAAACTCAATTGTTTAATCCTGATCAGTCAATTCCACAATCTTCAAAGTCTAGGCGTAATATATCTTTACGAGCAAACTTGAAAGTGACAACACAACGCAACACAACGTCGTGAATCAAACGGCAGATAAATTACGGAGACGAGCAGAATACGGTATGTAATTATAGTTACATTAAATGTCTATTCGCCTCGACGTTGTAATTAGGGATTAAGTAAAAAAGTCATTGTCCAGACCGGGATGAAGCTTATATGAATTTGCCAGGAAGTCTAGGAAAAATGGATAAGGGTTAATTTTAATTTCACTGTTTAAAGAATTCGTGATCTAGAATTGGGAAATAAACCCCAATGTTAGTAAGCATACAGCAACAATCTGAGGCCGCCGCGCGTTTACATCGGGGAAGTCAAGAAACGAACGTTAGATAGAATGAATCGGGCATTTTACTTTTAGTATCTTGCCTCTGAGCGGGAAACGCTTTCCATTAAAATATTATATTTAATCTTATATATATAGGTATATGTAAACTATACTCTAATACTCTGGACAGTGTGCACTGTACATTGGACATCGATTTTTCGTTTGGCTGCGCTGCGCTTCTTCTATTGAGACATTGGATGCATCATGTTCGTGCATTGTACGCTATTGCTAGAAACACATATCTACGTATGTACAGTTATTGTACATTATACCTACTAAGATTACAGTTTTTGGGAGGCACCACTAGTTAAGCATTAGCAAAAGTGTATGTACATATAGCCTGGATAACCGATAGTAGCAAATCTCAAGGATAAAGATGCAGTTTGTTTGCATTCGAAGTTTATTCTTACCAATTGCCACTTGCGAGTATCCCCATAGCAAGTACATATACGTGCAAAGATTTAATTGCATAATATTCATTTATTAATTATACAATACGGTTACCCATGTCAATGTTTTTGCAGAATGATGTTTAAAATCAATTATTGTATTTAAAACAATGATAACTCCACAAGGGAAACCTTGTAACAATTAAAAGACAGCTGAGCGCATAATTGGTACCCTTCAAGACCTAAAAGGACATTCCATTAACAGCGTGGCGTACAATTTGTCCCCTTGAAGATAAAAAATAACTCCTCAACAACAGTGTACAATTTGTCCCCTTGAAGACAAAAAATAACTCCTCAACAACAGTGTATAATTTGTCCCCTTGAAGACCAAAAATAACTCAACAACAGTGTATAATTTGTCCCCTTGAAGACAAAAAATATCTCCTCAACAACAGTGTATAATTTGTCCCCTTGAAGACCAAAAATAACTCCTCGACAACAGTGTATAATTTGTCCCCTTGAAGACCAAAAATAACCTCCTATGTCCACAACCCACAGCCCTAAATCTTGACAGCGTCTGCTTTTATTCGCAGTATTGCCTAAAAATTGGTTTGGGACTGTCGTTTATTTATAATACTTTTACAATTTCAAACATCACTGCATGCCGACATGCCGATGCTGTATTATACTTCTAAAATCCTCGTAGAACTGATTTGGTTGAATATAAAATACAACTTAGTATACAAAAATTGCAAAAAAATGTGGCTCTAGACATACTTGACTAAATAAAATAAAGGCGCGATGAGGGATGCCTCATGAGTGAGAGCTTGAGTGCCTTCTATTCAAAATGAACACTCGTGAAGGTGAGTGCGAGCGGCGAGGTTTATATGACGTGAGGGTGAGTGCATACTACTTCATAGGCATCCGGCATGATCACCGGCCTGGGCATCACGTACCAAAGAAACCCCCAACACGTCATTCGTATTTTGTAGTAACAGTGACGTAGTGTTGTATTTCGTTCACAATTGTTTGTGAATATTGTGATTTTTGGTTACGAGATTGTGCACAAACTGAGTTGAGCACAATGTATTTTAGTAATCGAAAATTTTGATTGTTCAAAAAACGTTTGTTAGGGATAACTGGATAACCAGGCTAGTTCTTGTTTGTTTCTGTCAGATTGTGATACGTTTTGTGATTGTGCACAATTTCTTTGTGAAAAAATTACAACACTACAGTTATTTGTCAGATTATGAGTTGCTGTTCGCCATGATTAAAAGTCTGATTTCAAAGTCCAAAAGCTAGTGGCAGGGACAGGGAAGTTAATATAGATCCTGGGTAGGTAAATCAACATCTCTCTTCACAATAAAGAAATTCAAAATTCATGTACTCCCAAGTTTCATATACGATTTTAAAGTTTCATCTACAAAAGAAAGAAAATTGTTTTCACTCTCGAAAATCATGAAAATTGCGCTCGGTGAACCTGATCCCTGATTAGTGCCACGATTTGAACCCGCTCAGGTGCGATGAAGGTCGTTGATTTACCTACCTGGAGTGTTTATTAACTCCCCTGCACACCTGCGATGTAATTATAATCTCCGAGGAAATATATGTACCTCCACAGGGAGTTAATTAGAATCGTTTGTAGGGATTCATAGATGACTACTTCAGTTCACTATTGTTTTATTAATGAAAAGAGTTGTCAGTTTGTCAGGCAAAAGTTCAGCTTGGGTAATCCAAAATAAATGGAAGTACATACATCGTATATTGAATAAGAAGATATGAATCATAGTGAATTACAATGAAAAACCAAGTCAGACTTATCGCATTCTTGGAAAGAATCTAGTAAGCATCTAACACAGCAAAGACGAACAAGATCAAATGGAATGTTACGATATATAGAAACACTTGAGCTTTTCGACGTCATAATTTTAAAAAACTATGCCAGTGTTTCAAAGCTGAGTGTGGCATAGTTAACAGTGAGTAGAGTTATAATATATCTCATAGTCAGTGATCTTTCAGAGCGGTGTTCAACGCAAGTGGCTATCCCTAAAGTAGATGATGATCAGCCCTATGTTGTGGAATACAAAATATAATGCAGACGTTGCGGCCCCCCTCCCCCACCTATACTGCCGATTGCCATGCATAATAATAATAATAATTAATTAGGTATCTGAATATTTAGTCCGGATTCCAAACTGAATCTAAAATTATTACAGTTTTAGCTTGAATTTTGAAGGTTTTATGTAGTAGGCACGTAATGCAGTTCTTCAACCACGCCATGAAGTTGCGAATGAAAATGGCACGGCTGGATTTGAATTTAGTAGCATTTTCAATAAGGGGCTATGCATATATTACGTTTTAAGTTTTTGTGGAAACCACCTCCCCTCTCCCCCTCGCCCAGAGTTTCAATTTTTTAACACTATGGTAAATGGAGAGCTTACCCCCCCCCCCCCGTTGCAAAATGAAACGTAATATATGGATGGCCCCTAAGGACTTTCCATACTTGAGTTGCTTGAGCCCTTAATTCTTTAGCCATGCCTTGGCCTCACTCAATCGTAAATGAAGAAAAAGTGAAAAATAGAGATTTCATTTCATACTCTATGTTTCTTGCAGAACTCATGAGCATACAGAAAATTCAAAGTATGTTTCGTCACTAAAGCAGTGACTTAAATTTATTTACAATTATTCATGTCTACTTAAAGTAAAGCACGTCATAATATATTTATAATATTCAATTAGCTTGTTTTGTATTATAAACCTAAAATAAGGGTCAAGTCAACATATGTACATGTATAACACGTATAACTTAACTATGAATTTTTCCCAACTTTAAATGTAATTCCTACCTTTCGGGAACGAGCGAGTCGAGAGTTCAATGCATGTATAGTTAGAGCACATATTTCTTGCTATATATGCAAAGGTCGCGTTTCGAAATTACGGGGCGTTTGTCTGTAAACTCATTTGCCGTAAACTATGTTTTGCTATACCTTAAGCATTAACGTACATACCTACCTTTGTTTATCTTATTTGTATTCATTTCCTATAATGTAAATTTATCTAAACTAAGGTGAATATTATGTATTTGAATTTATTCACTATCCAATGTACTAATTAGGAGCCGAGACTACTCAACCAAATTCTACCTCCATGACAAGCTCAGGACTGATACTTTATTTTAATCTCTTAAATCATTAATGTTAAATATTGTATTTTTCCTTGTCAGTACCTTTAGCCGTCTCCCTCCACTCTCGACCTAGACTTATTCTTTGTCTGTCTATTTTTATGATTAAGCACCAACTAATTTCTTGTAATAATATTTATCCCGCTTCCAGTTTCTTTATTATAAAAGTTTTAATTTGAGGTAAAATCTCTAACAACAAATCACTTGCAGTTCAGACTTGTAACTAAGTAGTCAGGCAATATTTTGCTGTCAATCTCTGTTAGAAGTCACTTATAATACTCACTTGTAATTATCCTGTCAGGCAGTGATCACCTCCTGTCTCTCTCTATTTCAAACTCTGTAACATTACTCAATCAAATTCAAGTCAAAGCAATAACTCTCTTCATTATTTCTTTCCAAAATACTCCGTTATTCTTCATTTCAATTGTTAAATAAACTAGTAGTTTTCGTTTATTAAGAATTGTATCAGTTTCAACTTACTAGCGGATTATTTTTCGTCAGCGAAGTCTACCATACAATCACATTCTCAACACTAACTAAGCACATAACATCCAAGCACTCCATAGCACTCCATACTACCTAATCACACCAACATCATCTCAACATCCCCACATCCGCCATCCTTTTCTCTACCGATCTTAGTCACCAAAACATTGGTCCTTCGGAACACGGATATTAATTCGGATCATCCTTTCTCTCAGACTAAATCTTTAGTCTTTTCTTGGAATTCGGATTTATCGAACTCAACACTTCTCGGTGAAAAAACTAAGATCAATTACTGAAGACGATGGCGCTAACACCACTTGAAGAGGCCCTTATCAAAAGGAAGAACATCCAAAATATCATCACTCTAATCAGAAAGAAGCTTGCTGCCAACTTTTTTTCATCATGGCAACTGTCATCAGTACAGTGTGAACACGACCTCCTACATTTTCAAGAAAACAAACTTGTTGAACTCCAGGACGATTTAGTGCTTTACGCTGTAGAAGGTGCAACTGATCACACATCCAAATCATCTGTGATGTCAGTCTGGACAGACATTATGATGGAAATTGCAGTTTTAGAAGACAAGCTAGCATCTCACCCCAGAAGATTAGAGGCGATGACTCCATCACGATCACAGTTCAGATCACTTGTAAGATTGCCTGTTATCAATCCTTCTCAATTAAGAAGAGAAGTCAGCATCAATCTTCAGCACCAAAAGAAGACAGGCATTAACAATCATCTCACATCAACCCAAAACACCTGTCAACTCTGTTACAACAACACACACAAGTCCTACCAGTGCCATCAGCTGGAGGCTCTTTCCATTGAAGAAAAGAAGAAGCTACTTCAAATTAAAGAATGTTGCTTCAATTGCCTTGGAAAGAAACACACAGTGAAATACTGCAGATCAAAGTTTGGCTGTCAAATATGTCAGAAACGGCACAACACTATTCTCCATGAAGAATCCAGCCTAGAAGTTCCTGTCATAAACGAAGACCAGCCAACCTGCATCCTAACAACAACATCAACCAATCATTCAAGCATCCCAGTTACAGCTACTAGTCCCTCAGAAATCTCAGTGGCAACTCCTGTAATTGAAATCAACAACAATAGCAAAAAATTTAGTTCAGATCACGATTCAGTCGACCCGGGGTCAGAAGCCACATTCATACCAAAAGATTGTACCTCCTGACTGAATTCACCATCTACTACTGTAAACGCAGCTGTCTTTGGACTTCAAGGATCTTTTGTTAACACATTGAAGGGCACAGAAAATCCAGCAATCCAATTCAGCATCTCTATATTTACTTCTAAAGTTCACCCATACTTTTTACCTGAAAAACCAATTGTACCTTTCCTCACCCACGAATTATCATGTTTGTCGTGGCCTTACACCCATAGCTTGAAGATCCTACATCACCAGTTTCGCACATCCACTCCTAATAATTTCCTAACTAAGGCAGAAATATCGGCAGACATTTTACGGTGTCCTAGGGAGAATCGAATCATTGACTTCCTGGACGCTCTCATCACTCAAAACACCAAGCTCGGCTGGTAGTTGACTAGACGAGTACCACCGCAAACAACATTAACAACATCAACAACACAAAAATCAATAATATCAACATTTTTACCTCATCAATTAGTTCTGCACACTCATGTTACTTTGAATACTGGGACTCAAAAGCAGAAACCGACAAGCACCATTTATCAGAACCAAGAAGAGGAGTTCTCTGTTCACCTGAACCAAGAAGGGGGATCCTCTGTTCTGCACACCAAAAATGAAAAGCTTTCCACCCAGCTCCATGTTAAAGCCCATTCGTGCATAACTCTCCACGCTATGGCTGAATCACACCAGGCTACTTCTTGGATCAAAAGTCTACTTGCTGGGGCATACAACCACACGCAAGCTACCGGACTATTTGGCTTGAGTACTACCTCCGTTTTATCTACTACTACTGTTGATTTGGAAATGACGTCTTCTAAGTTCTTATGGATTCTTGGAAACAACTGTAACGGTGCTCATCTACTTTCGGTTCGACGACATCATCAACCGTTCTTGGATGTGCAAATCCGTTTTCAAGATTTCCAGCTTCGTCTGCATGTTCATCATGGACTCAGACTATTGCACCAATGCTACCGCATCACGGGGGGAACTCAGTTTGGACTTAATCCAGCTCAACAGCAGCATAGTTTTAAAGGAGGTCACCCAACTCAGCCAATGCCAGAACTCATCTTTATTAACTCTTTTCTTGATGTACCAAGACTTTTCATGGCCGCCGAGGTCTACATTGTCCTCTTCAACGCAACTACATATCTTTTTCCAGTACAGGATGTTTTATTCTTCGAACAAACAATCCATCCACTTAGATGAGCCTCCCAGATCCTCTCACAGCACACCAATACCGTAAATCGTTGAAGACCAGCCGCTACCGTTTCGTCACCAAAGGTAATAAGTATTTTAAATGTGCGTTCACCTTAAGTCAGGCAATTCCTGTCTACCTAAGGATGACGTCATTTTTATCTTATTGCTGGACCTTGGTTGAGGACATTCAAATTGCAGTTCTTCAGGTTTACTCCTCCAACACTAAATCTATAAAATTTATTTAATGCCTATATCTATACCTACAATTAATAACATTCCCATAATACATCATAGTCACTCACCTTGTATGTTATGTGAAGTGTCAGTTCACAGTATATCATCAAACATATTTATCTCTCATAGATCTTCTATATATCTAACTTCTACACCTATATAATACACTAACAAATACCTTAATTCATAAGCTATTTCCTTTCCCTATCAACATTCATGCAATGTCAACTAAATTAATTATGTAAAGTTTATGCCATGGATGATTGTCAGTATATACAATTTCAATTTCTACCTATTGTATAGGTCATTAGGTTTATTTTTCTTATCACTAGCATTAGGGAAATTCAAATAATTTCGGCCGCCGATGTTTCGTCACTAAAGCAGTGACTTAAATTTATTTACAATTATTCATGTCTACTTAAAGTAAAGCACGTCATAATATATTTATAATATTCAATTAGCTTGTTTTGTATTATAAACCTAAAATAAGGGTCAAGTCAACATATGTACATGTATAACACGTATAACTTAACTATGAATTTTTCCCAACTTTAAATGTAATTCCTACCTTTCGGGAACGAGCGAGTCGAGAGTTCAATGCATGTATAGTTAGAGCACATATTTCTTGCTATATATGCAAAGGTCGCGTTTCGAAATTACGGGGCGTTTGTCTGTAAACTCATTTGCCGTAAACTATGTTTTGCTATACCTTAAGCATTAACGTACATACCTACCTTTGTTTATCTTATTTGTATTCATTTCCTATAATGTAAATTTATCTAAACTAAGGTGAATATTATGTATTTGAATTTATTCACTATCCAATGTACTAATTAGGAGCCGAGACTACTCAACCAAATTCTACCTCCATGACAAGCTCAGGACTGATACTTTATTTTAATCTCTTAAATCATTAATGTTAAATATTGTATTTTTCCTTGTCAGTACCTTTAGCCGTCTCCCTCCACTCTCGACCTAGACTTATTCTTTGTCTGTCTATTTTTATGATTAAGCACCAACTAATTTCTTGTAATAATATTTATCCCGCTTCCAGTTTCTTTATTATAAAAGTTTTAATTTGAGGTAAAATCTCTAACAACAAATCACTTGCAGTTCAGACTTGTAACTAAGTAGTCAGGCAATATTTTGCTGTCAATCTCTGTTAGAAGTCACTTATAATACTCACTTGTAATTATCCTGTCAGGCAGTGATCACCTCCTGTCTCTCTCTATTTCAAACTCTGTAACATTACTCAATCAAATTCAAGTCAAAGCAATAACTCTCTTCATTATTTCTTTCCAAAATACTCCGTTATTCTTCATTTCAATTGTTAAATAAACTAGTAGTTTTCGTTTATTAAGAATTGTATCAGTTTCAACTTACTAGCGGATTATTTTTCGTCAGCGAAGTCTACCATACAATCACATTCTCAACACTAACTAAGCACATAACATCCAAGCACTCCATAGCACTCCATACTACCTAATCACACCAACATCATCTCAACATCCCCACATCCGCCATCCTTTTCTCTACCGATCTTAGTCGCCAAAACAAAGTAGTTGGCGGGTTTGCTGCCCTCCTGACGACTGCTGTAGTTTGTTTCGATCGATTCCTTCAGCCTTTAGTGTACGACGATGTTTATGGTCTATCTGACCCACCTACTGACGTTTTGCATCAGACGACACACCAGACACACACTTTTTTACTGTACCATATACTATAAAAGACAGCGTCTTTTAATAACTATCTTAATAAGATGTAATGTAACTTTAGGAAAACTTAATACGTATCCTAATGAGCACTTGAATCGTGTATCTGTCAACGGTGACGAGGAAGGGGGAACGAAGCTACAAGGACATAGTGATTGGATTTTTTAGTTTTTGAGCGATAGTAAAATTCTGACAATCAATGTATTTCTGGTCTCCCTACTCCCTATCAGTAGTTAACCTTTACCAGAAGCATAGCAGATAAATTAAATAACACTATACAACACGTTTGTAAGCAATACTCAGCAAGTTCATAATAAATACATGTAAAATGTAAAAGTAATGTGTTCAAACTTAAATCTGAAGCTGAACACTACGTAAAATTTATCGTTAATTCAATTAGGAACTTAATTGCAGTTATAATTATTACAGAGATACGCGTTTGATTATAAGGTAACTGTAATTTTCTGATGGTTTCGATAGAGTCATTTGGAACTATATTATTATAATATGAATATGATACAATGATGAACTATTTTCATTTTTGAAATTAAGTAGCAGAATTCATAAACTAGGCAATCATATTATACTGGGTTCAGTTTAGAATTACGCCTTTTCTTCTATTTATATTTAAGAAAGAGGATCTTCAGATCTTATTTACTACACTACTATATCTCTGCGCAAGTACTTACTGCTCACTATAATATGAATTTCGCGTGCTATGCCAGTAAGCACAAACGTACGGTACTCCTCGGTGTTCGGTACTGCAGTGTTTTATGACTAAAACTGTAAAAGAGGGTGAGTGTGAGTTTTGTGAGTGAGTACTGAATACTGATACTGAAGCACCTTTAAGTACATATATGTTATTATATATATGTATGTAATTATATTATATGTTACTACAGTAAGCTGCAGGACGAAATAAAAGTGTTACAACTGTAGAGTTGGTAGTGCATAGTGTATATACAGTGACATACAGTTTTAAAAGTTTAGGTAATAAAGTAGGTACCCACTACTTTTTGCACTTGAATTTTGTAC
Source organism: Dicyrtomina minuta (assembly GCA_949802685.1). NCBI lineage: Eukaryota > Metazoa > Arthropoda > Collembola > Symphypleona > Dicyrtomidae > Dicyrtomina > Dicyrtomina minuta. The sequence continues at coordinate 102,905,336 of OX461808.1, read as the reverse complement.
TCCGCTGAAGCGTACAGGTGACATACAGAAAATCCCAGCGGCAAGAAGGGCATATCTAGCGTGTCGGGTTGATGATTTTTATTAAAAATAGGAATTGTCAGTTTTTGAGATTTCTAGCTGTAAGGATGTGTGTTGTGTGAAACAGTCAACAACAGTCAGTTGTGAGTTAATCTCTTTATATAAATATTTACTTTTCAGTGTTCTTAAAGTGGGGGTTTTCCTTTCGTCATGTCATCCACTTAATGACTTGTCTATTTCCTAGACTACTATTTGGCTACTTATTACAGTTTATCTTCCATCTAATAATTGCCTAACTATTTACCTTCTCTGTGATACAAAAATGATTCGTAATTAAGAAAAGGTGGCAGTTTAGGAAGTTTAATACACCAGCAAGTTCACTCCCGTCTATTGGTATAACAAGTTCTGACCTTCTGACTGTCAGCTGTCATCTGTTGTACTTCGGCGTACGTTCGAATTTACTAGCTATCATTACTGAATCTTGAAAGCATTTTAACTCATAACTCATACTATGGTAATGTCGGATGTAAGCAACCAGCATAATTATTGTGTGACTATTACTCATCGTTTTTATTTAGTAAGTCATTATAGCTAATACCACCTGGGCAACAATACCTAACTTCAAACTGCTTAATTCCGGAATTCAGGATATCAGTGAAGTGTGATTTCTTTTTTTGGAATTGACGATTTGGAGTTCAATTCAGTAACAGTTTAACATTTATTTTAAGCAATTTAATTTCAATTGTGTTCTTTTCCAACTGTTGACGTGGAGCGGAGCTTAGTGCAGTATTTACGTTACACAGTAAGTGATGATGTATTATAGTGTGTGTAAGTATTGTAAGTAAACGTAAAGCTAAAATTCAAAATTGTTTATGTTTGTAGTAGTGCCTAGCGAAACCAATATTTTGTTTCCTATTTTGTATTTAATGCGTAATATTGGTTTTAACTTTTAACTAAATGCTAGTTGATATATTTGCTATTTCCTTGATAATCTGTCGCATGTCTGTAATCCTCAGCCTCGATCCGATCATTTCATGTTTTATAAAAAACACAAACCAGTAAGAAGCATTGGATATTGGATTGCTGCGACGTTGATTAAAATGTGTGTATTATATATATGGCAGCCTTAACAGTAAAATTAGGCATTTTGAATTTGCCACCAAATTTTAGTTTCAATTTACAGGTTTTCAATTTTAAAGGAAGCAATTAGGCCGCACAATATGTTGTTGGTTATCTTATTCATAATTAATTTCTGTAATGCAACCAAATATTCAAAATTTCAATTTTTGAATTTCCCGCTAAAACATTAAATATTGTGTTAAATGAAGATTTCGACCGGTAACTCAGAAAACTCACTCAAACATGATATACCAATCGAACGGTAGCAATTAGGCAAATCTAAATAACTTAGTGTGCACGCACGATAGGGATTAGTTTTTAAATGGCTTGCAAAAAACATAATTAAAAATTTAAAAAAATAATTGGATTTTGTCGAGTGATATATCATTTAAAAGCTCTTTAAAAATAAGCAGACACCATTTTTTTTGTTTTGGGTTTGTAGCCCATACAACACGTTTTAGGTTAAGTTGTAAAATTAAAATGCCGTTGTCATGGAAACTGTTAGTAGAAATAGAGGCGCATTATGTTATTTGAATTCTACTAGTGATTACCTTTCGAACGATATATGGCAAGATGAAATTGGTCCAGTATTGCAAAATTTGCAAAATTCCGGTAAATTATGTAGATAGGTAGGAATTACTTTACGATCTTAAGTGTAATAAATATCGGCACGTTTAGAGTTTGACGTTACCCGTGTTTACTTATGAGATCATGTGTTATAGAAATTGAAATTAACGGTTTTGTGTAGGCGCTTACTTAGCTGTTAGGAACTTAACATGTTCATGTTAACAACTTAAATGCTTGGAATGAAAATAAAAGTTGTCTCGGTACACATATTATTAATATTACCAATAGCTTACCCATGAGCCTACCATTTACGGTGGGTTACGGTAGATGTGCTGAAAGTGTCACAATGCTGAACTCAGCATTGTACACGCAGCACATCGTTACATTACTCACGTCTCAAAGATGATCTAATAATCGCATCAGCGATTAAGATCACGTAGGCTAGAGTGATGTGGCAATGGCCATAATAATAATTATTAGTTTACATTTTACTTCCGTTCGTATTTTAAATATTCAAATTCTCGTGAGCGGCCCCATAGTATGTAGTCATCTAATTTAGTATTTTTATCTCTTCGTGCTCCGCAAAAGGCTTGACCTTTCTTAGCATGAGATAGGGTTAGTGTTTCTAATAAATATCTACAATACAATTCTTTTCAAAATCTCAAGCCTTTATTTCTACATAGAATTTCCCAGTACTCATTTATTCCCATAAATCCGCGCACTTTTAGGATTACATAGTAAGTAAGTAGTTAAGTAGTAAGTACGCCAACAGAAGGGATCGAACTATAGGGCTACGAACTACCCGGGAATCACCCATACTTTCAATATAATGCATAACCCGAAAGTGCCATGAGTTTTTCTATATATGTAGTATACTTAATACTGAACCTGTGCACACTGCTGTGTAGGTACAATGTAATTTTAATGTCAATCATCAAGGTTAAAATTAAGTTTTAAAAAAAAATAGGTACCTAGGTACTTTATTTAATTTTGAGCCAAAAAAATATGCTTTTAGTTCACTTTAAAGTAGGCAGGTAACCTTGTCATCGCCATCACCTCACTGTTCCTGTACTTGCAGCCAAGCTAAATAAAAGGCGGTACTTGTTTTGAACTTGACTTGACATGACCAAATTAGTCATGTAGTTATGAACAACTTAGTTCCAATGGCATTATGTATAAGGCGTCTGGGTGAGGTAGCCAAAGAATACACTAGCAATCTAGCAACTAGAGACTCACCAACAAACAAAAATAACAGTGCATCTTTGCGCGTATGTATTTCAATTTATTAATAATAATGGTTATTAATTCAGTTATTTATTATAAAATCAGTGCTAATTCTAAATTAACCGCTAAGGGGAGACCTTAGACGGTAGACATAACAAGTTATTATTCAGCAGTTATAATAACTATACGGATATAATTAAAATTCCACGCGGTGAGTATGCACAATCCGAACAATTATTTACATATTATGTTTAATTAATTTGATAATTAAAATCATTTAACTTGCCGGTAATTCAGATTTTATTAACGATAAAGTCTTAAAGGTATTATTATTTATCGGTGGTAGTTTCATATATTGTGACAATTTTGTATTGTAGTGTGTGGAACTTATAGTAATAAGGAGTATATATATATATATGATTATTTGTGATACATTTTTGTTTATTATTACAATAAATTGATATGTATTTTAGATCGAACAAGGACGATGGAATAACATCAGATGAAAACTTGCAAAGCGGAAAACAAGTAAATCTTCAGTTACATCAAGATGTAATCACTACTGAAATGCGTTCAATAAATTTCTAGCGTCAGTATTAGTATGAATAATATAAATAAATGATAAAGTAACACCAGTGGGACTCAGTCAAGTAGAAATGAATAGTGGGACGTCAATGGACGAATCAGAGCGGTTGCTCCTGTCGGAATCTGACGTGATAAGTTTAGTCTTGGAATTTCTTGGAACGCGAGGAATGACTACGTCTCAGTTAGAGCTGGAGAGGGAATCTGGCATCGTAAACGAAATTATTTGTTCTCCAGACTTGATATTCTTGCGGTCACTGGTGGTGGATGGACGATGGGACGACGTGATTGAATTTCTTCAGCCTCTTGAAGAAGCATTTCGTACTTTCCCTGGGAAAAAAGTTCGGGCTACAATTCTGAAGCACAGATTTTTAGATATGTTGTCCTCGTATACAGCAGCTACTACAGCAGCCGGAGTAGGTGCACCAAATATTGTTATAAACCCTCCAAGTGGAAGTGAGGACAAATCAAGTATTGTGGAGCAACTTGTACAGGTACTTAATTATGGTAGTGATTTAAATGATTCCCTGTCTAGTCGAAAGGCAAATGGTATAACAGGCCAAATGGAAAACGTCCATTTGTACTGTTAGAAAAATTGATTTTTATATACAGATTTGTTTTGACATTTTTTTCATATTGTTCCGATTTTGATCATGTGAATTTTTAACTGAAACGTCAAATGATCAGAAAGTTTGATCATGTACGTTTTGACATTCTTCATGTTTATCCCCGTAAGTAGTACCTACTTACTTCTATGTAAAAATCATTGCTAACAAATAATTCTGAATTTAATTGCTATTCAAATTGCCTAGGTATTAAATGAGTTAGAAAGATATTGTGATTCCAAAGAGGAATACTCATCGCTTTGCTTGCTACTGACCTCGCCAACGCGTTTGGCGGAACATCCGGAGTACAAGGACTGGAAAAGCTCTACTGCTCGTTTAGCATGTTTTAAGCATTTAAAACCTCTCGTCCAGCGCTTTATTCCCCCACCCAATGGACCTCCTAAAGTTTCAAAGGTTGCAACGAATGATCGCCTTGTTCAGCTACTTATCAAGGTAACACAAAATTTAGATCACTAAAAAACTTCCTTGATATTTTAAATACTGCATAAGTGGGCTGGAAATTCGAGCTCGTTAAAATTATTTAAGGAATTAAGGGTCGTATTGACTAATTTCTTCAATTCAGTAGTCAACTAATCGTAAAATAGGGGGAACATCTATGATGAGGAAAAATCTATATCTATGCGCTTAATTGTAGCCATTTACACTACACAGAAAGAAAAGCTTGTTGAAGCCATTATTATGCAAGTATTTCAATATTGTTGGGTACACTGTGCACTTGTTAGATTATTGCTAGATCTGCTACGGCCTAGCTTATCTAGTTACAGTTGTTCTACTGCTGGCCTGAAGGTAGTTATGTCTCATGTTTTTCATAATTATTTGGTTTGTAATTGCAGGGATTATTGTACGAAACCTGTGTGGATTTTTGTCAGTCAAAGGCCATGAAAAATGACGGAAAACCTAGTGTGTTGAGTACAGTCAGTGACTTTAGCTTGAGATTCCCATGCTTGCTAACTGATTCGACCCTCTCTGAATCTGATTTGAGTCTTTTATCTTGGCTCCGGAGTATTCCCAATGAAACTTTTGGTTGTCCGTTTCAACGACGAAGTCTTCGCGTTGATTTGGAGCCGTTAATAAAACCTCAGAGAGCACTTATGAATGTGTCTATTATGGATTCAGCCTCTGATTTGCTGTCACGAAGCATGGCAAGCACAAGCTTTCATCTTAATTCATCGGAAGTTCAGCCTGATTTAAAAACAATGACCACATCCGTAGATCGGCTGTTTGGAGATACGATGCCGACAGATTCGTTCCATCAGACCCAAGTAACTATCCCGACTGATCATAAGTGTAGTCAGTCTAGTCATCCCAACAATCGTTTTTCTCAGAATTCTTCCGGGCGAGGAAGTCCACTTTCTCAAGGAGCACTCGCTAGTCACCAGAACCAAAATGCCGCTGCTACTACTATTCGCGCTCGATCTGTGCAATCTGTTGATTCAAATGCGACTGTGGAAGCTAATACGGAGAGTGCAATGACAAAAGCAAAATTTTTAGCTGTAACCTCTTTAGAAGATGTTCAAGCGGTTCGATGCGCTGAGTTTCACCCTTCAGGAAGAGTCTATGCAATTGGATCTAATTCTAAAACATTACGTGTATGTGCTTACCCTGACCTTGCCGATCTAACTGAAAATCATGTTGCCTACCAGCCAACTGTTCTGTTTAAAAGAACAAAACACCATAAGGTAGATTTAGTATTGTAAAATAAATAAAATAAAATGATTTTTGTGGCAAATCGGAGTTTTAACAATTATGGGTTCTTTTATTCGGCGGCTCATGCTGTATTTACAGTCTTTGTTGCAATTGTACCATGCGTAAAAATCCCTTATTCATGTCTTTTTTATTGATAGGGGTCTATTTATTGTATGGGCTGGTCTCCAGATGGTAAACTACTAGCTACTGGTTCAAATGACAAGACAGTAAAACTACTACGTTTTGAAGATGTTACTACTAATGAACTAGTGGGATCCCAGGAAGTTGAGCTATCAATGCATGACGGAACAGTTCGCGATGTTTGTTTTGTTGAGGAAGCAAATAATAAGTCGTCGCTGCTGGTCAGCGGTGGAGCTGGTGACTGCAAAATTTACGTGACTGACTGTGCAACAGCAACACCTTTCCAAGCATTGTCAGGTCATACAGGTAGAGTGACATTTATTTTGTTTATTTTTCATGACGTGAGCTTTGACTTATAAATGACTTTCTTAAATTATAAATGCTTTGTTTGGCATGTTGCATTTTGATGTCTTAATCACATTGATGTTTTTTTGTTATTAGGTGCAATATTGTCTCTATACAACTGGGGGGGTGCAATGTTCTGCAGTGGATCTCAAGACAAAAGTATCCGTTTTTGGGATTTGCGCACCAGAGGTTGTGTGGACGTAGTTTGCCCTCTGACTTCGTCTGCCGCTACAAAATCTGCCGTAGCATCAGTAAGTGTTGAGTCTTCTGGTCGACTGCTAATTGCTGGCCATGAAGATGCTGCAACGATTCTGTATGACATTCGCGGTCAGCGACAGATTCAGTCAATGAAAACTCATTCGGCGGATGTTAGATCAGTTCGGTTTTCTCCAGCTGCCTATTACCTGCTATCAGGCGGGTATGACAATCGTTTAGTGCTGTCTGATTTGCAAGGGGATCTATCCACGCCTCTCCCGTCAGTCGTTGTGGCCACGCATCAAGATAAAGTGATCAGCGGACGGTGGCATCCGACGGAATTTTCATTTCTTTCAACAAGTGCTGATAAAACATCGGTTTTGTGGGCACTTCCTCCGGAACCCTAATCATGTATAACTTTGTAACTATAATATGTATATAACCGTAGAATTAATTTTATATGTACCATTATTTTATTTGGGATTTTTGTGAGGTTAATATATGTATAAATGTGGCACTCCGCGCGGTTTTGCAAGTTATTATTATTATTTATGCTTAGATGTTTTGTATTATAGAGTTAAATAATGTGATATAATGCCAGGAGTATTATGCACGAAATTCATTTTAAAAATATTTTTGCTTTGAGCTTCTATGACGTTTATATAACAAATTGTAAGATGTAGAAAGAAAGATTCTAAATATGTGTATATTTTGCCTTCGGATGTTTTGTTGTTGTCACCAATATTTTTTGGATAGTTTAATCGAATTTGGTTAGGTTAGGTGTTGGTTTGACTCTTAACGTAGTATAGGATTACAGGTTATGTCAACACAATGCAAAAAAATACTTTGTGCTTCTACATTATTTTATTGCTATGTAGTAGCATGTAGCAAGTGTTACAGTATACTGAAATTGTGGATTCATATTTTAATCTCATCTTTATATACTCATCTCACGTAAACACCTGCTTCAGTCATTTGACAACACTTCGTCTAATTGTTATTTAAGTAAATCATTCCCCTCTAATCATGACCTGCTAGTTTTCTTATCGTCCTATGAAATTGTATATAGTTTTATGAAGTAATTCTTACTGAGTAGCTTGATTTATTGCTAACAGGAGAAGCGACCCGGAATTCTTCATTATAGCTTGTTATATTTAAGTAATTAAATAATTTAATTGATCTCCAATTATTTTAATATTGCTTGGTTATGGAATTGCTTAATTTTTAACGCTGTACTACTTATAAAATCGCTTGATTGATTTTGACTTAAAAAATACATTTTTTATGAAAATAAAAAAAGTAATAAAAGGAAATATGTATTTCGTAAATCATGACAATGGGGTGTTACTTACACATTACACATTACATTATTGCAATAAAAATTACGAATAAATGCAATGTGTCCAAGCATCGGGAAACAATATCTTGGGTCTTGGATCTATCTATGTTTACTAGTTAGTCCAAAGCAAGAATCCGGGATAAGCTATATGGTTGTATTTTGAGCATATTTGTCATCTAAAGAATTGCGTCACACAGTACAAATAATGTAAGCAACTCTTCTGTGTTTGGCATCAAAAACTTTTTTGCAAACCTATTTCCCTATGGATGGATATTCTGAAAACAGGGTTTAATGAGCAATGGTTGTAGTAGCGACATATTCCCCCCCCCCCGGACATTTTCCCCGCGGACATTATCCCCCGGACATTTCAGTAACCCCGGACTTTTTCCCCCCGTACCCTTATTTAAGATGCTAAGATGCATATTGTTATACTACAAAGTGATAATTCGCTAAATGGTATACTCATAAATCCAATTCAATCTAAAAATTAAACCTTAAGCGAGATCTGCGTAGTGAAACATAAAATAAAAATTTAAACCCCTCGAAAAGGATATTGAAAAACAATCAACTTAGATCATAATAATATTCTTTAAAGTTAGTAGTTGCTAGCATACTCAAAAATTTATAAAATATTTGTACTACACTGTTTCTCCAATGTGCCTAAAAATTCTGTGCATGTGTATGCTGACGTCGTAACAAATGCTTAGTTCACAAGGTCGAAGGTAATAAGACGGAAAAACAATTTAGGTCATTAATAATGGTAAGGTGCCACTACCTCTGAACATAAAAACGTACTCGGGTATTATAAAATTATTCAAACAAATTGAATTAGTAGTAAAAATTGATAAGTAAATCTTGCATAGCGTTAAAATTTTTGTTACCACCTTTACCAGTTTTAATAATTTCTAATTCCATGTTAGCTTTAATAAATAGGAAACTCACAAAACAGAATGCTGCAATCGACTTTCATGAGAGTCAAACTGCTCTGACCTCTTAAAATAGACAGGTAAAATGAAATAGTAACCAAAATCTATTAGTGTACACTAATTTACTTGCTGATCCGATGCATAGATAATAAATATGGTAAATTAAAGTATGCAAAATGTTGCATGAGTTTTTTAGACTGTGGAACACATATTGTTAAATATAAATGACGACGCTAATCATGAAAAAATGCATCAACGCTTAGATGCCCTTAGATTACTATAAATATTAACTATATTTTCCCAAAACATTTCCCTTAACGCGTAAGTGTACTTGTCTATACCATCAGTTTCATTTTGGGACCGGGGGGATAATGTCCGGGGGGAAAATGTCCGTATACCATATATATATGTGTTTTCAGTTGTGACTGTACTGCATAGGCAGGAATTTTCCATTCATTTGAGTAGTTGAGCTCTTTATGCAAAGAGTCTCAAACCCAGAGGCCTTAACTACTCTCTCGAAAGGCCTTTAACACAGAGTCCTGAATACCACTCTGCTTCAATGTCTCAAACCCCTGCTTTGCATAAATTTGGGAGATTGGAGCAGGAGCAGGCTACCGATGTAGAGTCATTGGCTCTACCAAAATCGAGTGATAGCATTCAGTCCCTTTTGGCATCACTCGCAGAGACCAACCAACTTTCCGAGAGTACGGACGTGTCCGCTCTCCAGTCTGACTCCAACTGTCCTTGCGGGATCTTCTCCCTGCTCTGAGCTCTGAAAGTTTCTTTCCTCCAAAATTATCTCAAATTAGATATTTCAAAGTCTTCGTATTATTGTAAAATCTGACGTTAATTTAATTGTTATTAGGTGTAATTAAGTGTGTTAGTGATTAATTAAAAAGACTTAATCGGTACTTAATACCAAAGCACAATCAAAGTATCAATATACAGGCATTTTATTCGCAATTCAGCTGCCACACCTTAATATCACTTCACCCGTATACACCACATAGCCTTTAATTGCATCGCAATCCAGATTCTCAAGTGCACTATACAATACCCTGCCATACACCCTGCTAGTGCTATTTTTACGCTATTTACGTGTAGTCAAGCATTTGCATCCGTGTTCGTCGCTCTTTAGGCGGCTGTCATCATCATTTAGACCTCCGCCACCCTCAAAATAACAAAGAAGGCGGTCACCCGGGCATCGCACGAATCTCAACGCACCCCAGGAACAGAGCCAGAGCAGGACCGAAGGTATCGTCATCATCACTGTTGCTCGTTTCCCCGGTCCTGAGACGTTGGACAGGTCTAGACTCACAGCCACCGTACGCTCCCAAGCACCCTCCGTGCTCTTTCAAGCAGAAGCCTCGTGCTCCCTAGCACTTTCTTGTGCTCAGCACGAACCGGTCTCCAATCAGTTTCATCAGGCTAATACCCATCTCAGATCCGCTTCCTCGGTCAGAGCTGCTCAGCATACTCAGAATCATACTTACCTTCCAGAACCATATCAGGTCTAGTCTACGGTCGAACCTACCGACCGACCGACCAGCTCTCCGGCTCACCTGCCGACCGACAGACCAGCTGTCCAGATCACCGGCCTACCGACCTACCGTCCAGATCACCGGCCTACCGACCTACCGTCCTACCGGCCGACCGACTGACCGTCTCACCGGCTCACCAGTCTACCACCTCAGCTTTACCTCAGCCGTGGTCTGCGATCCTTGCTTCCTCAGCACCCGTCGACAGCCTTGCTACATCAACTTCCGTCTACGTTCTTTGCTGCCGCAGACTCAGTCTCTGGTCCTAGTTCCAGCTCACCAGGTTCCAGCCTCTCATCGGGTCCTAGCTCAAGTCTTGTCTCAGCTCAAGTCTGGTCCCAGCTCATCGGGTCTCAGCTCAACTGGTCCCAGACTCAAGCTCTGGTCCCAGCTCTCATCTGGTCCCAGACTCAATCTCTCCTGGTTTCAGACCCAAGCTCTCTTCTGGTTCCAGCTTCAATCTCACCTGGTCCCAGACCCAAGCTCTAGACCCAGCTCCAATCTCACCTGGTCCCAACTCTAACTTGGTCCCAGTTCCAAGCTCTGGTGACTCTGGTCCCAGCTCCAACCTGGTCCCAGCTGTCATCTGGTTCCAGACCACAAATTGGGTCCGACCGTCAACCTGATCTTAAACCTCTCCAACCCAGTCTCAAGTCTATTGACCCTGGTCCAAACCTCCTCACATCTCATTCCAACCGCATCATACCCGATTGTCTCCATCATCTAGCCAACTCCAAATACCCAGATATCGACTATAACACAACTAAGTAACCTGTCAGACACGTCTTCATAACGAATTAGGAAGGAGCCATCCAATCCTCTTATTTACACAGACGAACGTCAAATAGGGTTGACGTTAAGGTGCACCGGGCCTTACAACCCCACCATAGTGTGCATAACCCCTGTTCAACATGTATAGTTTGTATTAGGCATATGCAATTAAAACTTTTAGTATATCTTGATTGGTTGGAAGAAGTTACTACTTACATCGTTATTCCATTTATTCGGTTATAACAGGCAAACCTCTTAATATGTTAACTTGATATTTAGGAGGAGTTGACGAAGACGTTTCTTTGGACTTCAGTCCTTTAGTAGGAACGAATTTATGGTAAAACTTGAATGCTTTTTGCACGGGGCGTACCAACAGCCCGCCGAAATTCAAAAAATCCGGAGCTTCGCGCCGGATTTGTCCACCGTGGGCCCAAAGTAGATGCTGAGCTTACAGCAAATTGGTTTTATCACTGGAAAAATTTTTTTTTGTAGTTAGGCTAACAAAGTCCTAACTAAACCCTAAGCAGTTATCTTTGTTAAAAACGGGCTAGGTAAGAGCTTTGTTGCCACTAGTGGGCCAAGTACAGGTGCTTCAGCTACGAATCGGCTCGAATAAAATAGCTCTTGTAAGAGTGAGCTAGGCACGAGTGTTCATGATAAGACTCGACGGGTTACGAGTGGTCCTGTTATAAGTTGGCTCGGTACCATTAGCACATAAACATACCAGCCGTTAAAAAGTGGCTCCATACTAGGTGGGAGCAGCAGGAGCGATTCCGGTATGATTGGGCACTGTGAGTTTACTAATTTATGTAGTCTTTGTGACAGCAGCACAAGTACAAGACAAAGTAGGAGTATTGCAGGTTCGCAAAGTGCCGGTACGAAAATGATTGGGATACAAATTTTACACGTTAAGCTATTAAAGCTCATCTCAATAAAATAAAGTTTAAGTATATAAAATAAAATAAATATGTAAAATAAAAACACTTTTTTACTCTTTCTCATTCTAAGTGGGTTTGTGCATTCTCAATTCTCAGGCCTAATTTAGGTGACATGATTTATGCCGAACCCCTAAGCCGTTTAATTAATGTTAATGCAATGTCTAGGCGGTGCATTGGTCTCGAAAGAATAATTTACTTGACATAGCTTAGGTACAACAATAGTTCATGGAGCATTTACAAAAGTCAGCCTTCACAAAAAATCCCTATCTGCATTATTTTTAACATAAGTGGAGTAGGTATGACAGATAATTTACGAAGGCGATGCTATCATTTGTAAACACTTCTGCGATTCCTTCCCGTATGGTAATTAAATAAACGAAATGCAGTGTGGCACATACAGTTAACGTATGGCGTATATGTATTATTTACCTAGGTTCAGAGGCAAGTATGTATGTGAATTTGAATAGGAAGGCGTCTGGACACCCTTTTTTGTATACATTCATTCTAAGCAAAGCTTATAAATAGCTGTCTCTCATGTTAAGCATTTCCGTTTACCTAATTCATGACCTAATGACAGAGGGGCTCCTTAAAATGGTAATATTTAAATACTGTCAGTTATGGACGATACGGTATGTATACTAGTAACAATCCATGTTAAAAATATCCGTTTACTAATTTCCTGAACTAATGACAAAGGGGACCTCTAAAATGGTAATGTTTAAATAACGTCATTTACTGACGATCCCTGTATGCATACTAGTAAGATCGCAAGTGAAAGATATCCGTTACTTAATTCTTGAGCTAATGACAAACGGGATCTCTAAAATGATATTGTTTAAATAACGTCATTTACGGACGATCCCTGTATGCACACTAGTAAGATCGTATGTTAAAGATATCTGTTTACTTAATTCTTTCAATAATGACAAAGGGGATCTGTAAAACGGTAGTGTATAGATAGCGTCATTTACGGACGATCCCCATATGCATACTAGTAAGATCGCAAGTTAAAGATATCCGTTTACTTAATTCTTGAGCTAATGACAAAGGGGACCTCTAACATGGTACTTTTTTAATGACGTCATTTGCGGATGAAATTATCTTGCGCCTTTGTTGAAGCTCAGCATCTACTTCAGGCCCGTCCCCGGTGGACAAATCGGGCGCGAAGCGCCGGATTTTTGTAAACGTAATGGATGTATGGCCTCTAACTAGTAATTAAGTTCTTTGGATCTTCAAACTAACCCGATTCTTAACGGGCAAACGATAGTTTTAAATATGTATTATTCCTACCTATCTACATAATTTACCGGAATTTTGAATCTTTTGCAATACTGAACCAATTTCATCGAGCCATATATCATTCGAAAGGTAATCACTAGTAGAATTCAAATAACGCAATGCGCCTCCATTATAACAAAACGTTTTCAAAATAACGGTTTTTTAATTTTTTAATTTTGCCTAAAACGTGTTGTATGAGCCACAAACTAAAAACAAAAAAAAGGGGGTCAGCTTATTTTTCAAGAGCTTTTAAATGATATATCACTCCACAAAATCCGTTAAATTTTTTAAATTTTCAATTATGTTTTTTCTAAGCCATTTAAAAACTAATAACTATCGTGCGTGCAAACTTAGTTATTTAGATTTGCCTAATCTTGATTGTTCGAATAGTATATCATGTTTGTGTAAGTTTACTGAGTTACCGGTCGAAATCTTGATTTACCACAATATTTAAAGTTTTGGCGGGAAATTCAAAAATTTTAATTTTGAATTTTTAGTTGTATTACATAAATTAATTATAAATCAGATTAATAAGATAACCAAAAGCACATTGCGTGTCTTAAATGCTTCTCTTAATTTAAAACCTGTAAACTACAACTTGGCAGCAAATTCGAAATGCCTAATTCTGCTGTTAAGGCTTTAGGGCGTTAGCCCTTGTTTTTATTATTATACTTTGCACATTATATTGCTTAAATGTTAATAGTCGTGTGGAAATATAATTAAAACACCATTATGGAAATAAGATTATGTAGTAGTAGTTGATAATAATATAATCTGCTGTAATACAAGCGGATACTAGTATTTGCTGGATCCTCAGTTATCACATGATTCGGCCAAAAGTATCAGCATAATATGGCATACTGCATGCACATAGAAAAATTTTGCATTTTCCAGAAATGTTGAGAGGCAACTTGTGGGAGTGAGTATCACAATAAGAGAGAACTCCTTTAACAGCAGAGAACATTGTTAAAATTAGACACCGTTGGCTTATTATGTTTTTGTGCTTTCATTCAGAAATTGTTCAAAGTTACTGTTCTCAATAATAAACTTGTGATCATGAAGTCACAAATGAAAACAATTTTTGCGATTGTTGGTAAGTTTTTGGAACAAGTTAGTACTATAATTGCTATAATATAATATAAGTATAGCGTATCAATATTTTTAATAGCGCCTCAAATGTAATGCTACAAATAAATTTGTTACGTTGCAATTTTTTAAAGCGATTTTCACGCCGATTGTGAGTGGTGGATTTCGGGAATTCGCCGTTGACTACCATAACTACTTTAGAGAGCTACGCGAGCTTAAACCATTGGAGCTAGATGAGCAAGTACGTCATTAGTCAGTAGCAAAAAATACATCTTCAGTATTATGCACTTTATTAGCAGTTGCAACAATTTTACTTTGAGTGATGCCATGTATCTTTGCTACTGCGGAAAACAATTGAAATAATTATGCAAAAACTATATATTCAGGTGTTTAAATTAATTACATTTGGTGTTTTATTTTAATTATAATTTACGTATTTTTAAATATCTATATGCAGCTTAGCATTATGGCCCATGCGCACGCTGAAAAACTGGCAGCAACGAATGAGTTTGCATCCAGCAATAATGGTTACCATGAAAATATGTGGGCTCATAGAGGTCCCCTTCGGTCGTTGACTATGAATTGCCGTGATGCTATCAGCAACTGGTTCACTGGAAGTAAAACGCCAGGAAACGTAATTTCACGGGTGGATTATAAGGTTCTCAAATCGAATCACACCAGATATTTGGGTATTGGTGTAGGAACCCATGATGCGTATACTGTAGTTGTTGCTAATTATGCTTGATTGGGGTTTTAACTTGTCCTCGTACCCAGTGGTTAGTTCCTCTTTGAAGAATAGAGGAAGCAGTAAGTATACGCATAATTTCTAACTATATAATTTATACACACTTTCTTTTGAAGTAGTGAATGTAAACAATTAATTATTTTGGTTGAGTTAGTCATTAATAAATGTAAAATTGATAATGGAAATTGATGAAACATCAAACACGGCTTGTAAGCGGCTTTACAAGCCGAATATTAAATATGCAAATCTACTGAAATGAGAAGATGGATATATCATATATTGAAACTACAGGCGAACTAATTGTGTGTCGTTATTATTATCCACCCATCTAAGGTGGGATCAAATTTTTGCACAATTTATTTGAATGGGTTATATTTCATACTTCTTTTAGAATTTGTCCTCAAAGACTTCCTCATAATATTTTAAATGCATAATATAATATAGTCGTGAATAAATAATCTACATATCTGATGTACTAGAGTACCCCAATGATAAAGATAACATGCATGTGTATTGATATCCACTCCCGATTTATATCTAGCTAGGTCGACTTCCTTTTTCATTTAACAACTGAAGAGTACTGAGAAAAATACAATCTTGATTTTTTCCCTCGTGATGACATAAAAGTATCCTTTGGGGGTGGAAACAGCAAACTGGCAAAAGAAAATAAAACAAAAATTAAAATATGGAAAATTTGCTTTAACATACAATGTACGCATGAGTTGAGTTGAGTTGAGTTGAGTTGAGCTTTATTACCGAGTCAAATTCATTCAACTAATAGCTGTTTTACAAGAACGCATTAAAGTCACATCCAGTTTACAGTTAGGTACAAGGGAAAACCACTACTACTAAGTAACTACTAGCTAACTACTAGTAAAAGGGGCTCAAAATGTTTGGTTGACTAGCCACCATGCTTACAATGATAAAACTGTCCGAATATAGGGGAACAGAAATAAGGGATAACTGTTGTAAAGGACCGACAGTTTTGGACCGTTTTTTGGAACTTTAGGTAGGCCACTTTTAAGGGATATTTTGAGAAAAATAAAACAGTAAATGCACGGCCGAAGTACTTATTATAACACTACTGCATTTTGACCACAACGCATTGGACTGCCCTAATTTTTTTCCCTAACATTTGCATGTTCTTACATTCGAGAAGGCATATTATATACATATACATTGTGCAGCTTTCTTGGTTACTGATAATTGCTCTAACTCGAAACTTTACTGCTTCGTTCAGTATATAAAATTTTGAAGCGAAAAAGAACTTAGTTTACCACTGAGCACAAGTATGCAATCTTGCAAAGGTTAAAGACGCATAAGCAAATAGGGTTGTAGGATTATTCCTAGCCGGACTTTTCCTACCCGGATTATTCCTACCCGGATTTTTCCTACCCGGACTTTTCCTACGCGGACTTTTCCTACCCACGACCAAACCTAGGACTCTTCCTTCCCATTTACATAGAAATAATCTAAACCTACACATCGCGCAAAGATATACCCACAAGGCTAAAAATGAGTATATGTGACTTTGTTAAATGCTGCCTAAATTGCATACATTTCACTACGTTTTCAGCTATATACCGTTAGCTTTACAGTTAATCTACCAACCCAGCATATATTTAGTAATTTTAATTCCTACCTATCTACATAATTTACGGGAATTTTGAAAATCTTTCAATACTGGACCAATTTCATCGAGCCATATATCATTGGAAAGCTAATCACCAGTAGAATTCAAAAAACGGAACGAGCCTCCATTATAACAAAACGTTTTCAAAATAACGGTCATTTAATTTTTAATTGCCGCCAAAAATGTGTTGTATGGGTCACAATCAAAAAACAAAAACAAATGGTGTCTGCTTATTTTTGAAGAGCTTTCCAATGATATATCACTCGACACAATCCTATAACTTTTTTAAATTTGCAATTATGTTATTTAAAAACCATTTAAAAACTAATAACGATCGTGCTTCCACACCATGTTCATTATCTTTGCCTAATTGTTAGCTTTCCAAATATATATCACTTTAGGGTTCCTTTATTGAGTAACCGGTCGAAATCTTAACTTTTAACACAATATATTAATTATTGGCGGGAAATTCAAAAATTGGAATTTTGAACTTTTGATTGTATTACACAAGTTGATTATAAATAAGATAGATAAAATAACCAAAAACACATTGTGCGGCTTAATTGCTTCTTTTTATTTAAAACATGTAAATTGAAGCTAAAATTTGGCGGCAAATTCAAAATGCTTAATTTTGCTGTTAAGGCTAAATTTACGATAATCAATGCATAAGTACAGGAAAAAAGGATGACGTCAGTCCTTGGAACTACGACCAGTCTGGGTAGGAAAAGTCCTAGGTTTGGTCGTAGGTAGGAAAAGTCCGGATAGGAAAAGTCAGGGTAGGAATAATCCGGGTAGGAAAAGTCCGGGTAGAAAAATTCCGGGTAGGAATAATCCGTTTACCGCAAATAGACATACCTACATAATAACAGAAAACGGATATTAGCTCGAGTGTAATAAGTACAGGGTGGGCCACTTATTTCCAGCAATTCTAATAGGCTATAAATGCCAAGTCTAGTGGGGATAGGGGAGTATGTATTATGTGAAAATAGATTAGAATTGACAAATCTTAGAATGAATAAAAATCTTGATTCACCCCCAAAATCATTAAAAAGCTTCGGATTTTAAAAAGTCATGGAAAATGGAAGTCATTTAAAAAGCATTATTTTTAAAATTAAAAAAAACGACTCAACTTGTTTTGTCTAGTCTGTAAGATTTTAAACTTAAATTTAAAAACAAAGTTGTAAAACAATAATTTTCACCGCTAAAAATCTTTAAAAAGTTATATTTTGTTTAGTTAAGCCATTTTGCACCTTATTCTAATTTGAATTTTGTGGTACCAATCAAATCTCCCAAAAATTGTCTTTTTTTAGTATATTGGTCAGTTAAATCGAATAATAAACTCGGCATTTATAGCCTTTTAGAATTGATGGAAACAAGTGGCCCACCCTGTAGAATCACCAGATATCATGTACAACTACAACTTACAGCCTATTCTATGGTACAGCTAATGGTTGCTGTACCAATCGATTGGTACATCATCCTGGGATTTCGATTTAGTTACAGAAAATACAATTCTCAATTGTTTTCAGCACTCAAAAATGTACATCCAAGTATATCCTATGAATATCCTCACGTTGTTTCAACTAGGTACAAATAAAAAGTTCAGTTGCTTACAACTATACATGCCACTTATTAATACCAATGAAATCCCTTAAACGGTTAAAAGGGATTCGATCATAAGGGGCAGATTCTGTTGATTCCCCGGCTTCACTTAGTGATCGTCAATAAATGATGTCATTGGTAGGGGGTTAAAGGGTTCCAGGCAGGTATTGTTGACGTGCCATGTTCAAGATGGCCGTTTACGCAATGTTAAAGTATATGACATGGGAGGTGGGTGAAAAAATAGTGATAAATTAAGGGTGACATTATTTTATCCCTTATAATCTTAGGTAAATTGCCTTTCTCTGCCGTAGTTAACAAGAGAAAGATAACTTTATTCGACTAATTTTTTTAACACCGTTGAGCAATGAGAGTAGCCTACCAGGCTCATAGAGTCATACGTTACAAAGTTTCTTAACGTTTATATTATTATTATGATAAAATACTTACTCAGTTTCCAGTCTATGTTGTGGGCGCTTTGTCACCAATCCAAATAGACCCATCATACCACGTTTTTGTCTACTGATTCGACTTGATTCATCCACCTCATCTTCAGGCTTACCATATTTGTCAATACTTTCAAACCTCTTATTTTTTGAACCAAAAATTCTGGTCGGCATTATCAATCCCAACCCCAACCAACCTAGAAATAAAAGAGACGTGAAAATAAAGGATTGTGCATATACTGATGACGGAGCCCACCTGATTTGGCTGCATCAGTACATACAACCAAAGCGTGACCCAGGACATCTTCAACAACAGACAAAATTAACAGAAGTCGTTGTTGACGTCCGGGCTCCTATATGTACATAAGCCCAAACCATCTGTAAAACTGTAAGATATCATCCGCCAAAGTTGACGTTGGAACACAAGTAAAAAGTAGGCTCCAATCAGCCAATCATTATGACTGTAAGTTATTACAGTAGTGCAGAATAGTATACAGGGTACGAATCGTTGGGGAACGAGTAAGTAAGGCGCGAATGGGGTGAAAATAGCAATTATTTTTAACGATTTATTTGCAGAATTAATTGGCAGCGTGGAACAAGACGATACCTTCTAAATTATTTTGATCCAGTGGTTGTTTGACATCCTCTTTCTTACTGTCACAATAACTTGATGCAACTATTGTGAGAAGCACACTACACAAAATAATCTCACTTGGCCTCAGAAACATATTTCCAAATATGACGGCTAATTGTAAGTAATTTACAAGTAAATGTTTACTAATTAATAATTTTACAATCTATAAAATTCTTTGTCTCTTTGTATGTGTATGTCTCTTTGTATATAAATCTTTGTCTATGGGCTTCAGCAAATAATGTGTATTGTATAAGTCAAGTTTTTCTTTTTCTCTATAATGTTGACGGCCAACACAAATATTAAAACTGAAACGGGAGTAAGCCGTTATACTCGTAAATTCTACACATTATCAAGATCAGGACTACCTTTCTAGCTTTCTGAATTTAAATGGCTCCCATATGTACGATTCCAAGTTAATTTATAATTTTTTTTTTCGGACACTCGGAAATATTCCTGAAAGGCAAAAATCACCAAAATATTTTAGCGAAATAAGTTAGTGTAAGTCAACTGCAGTAGCCAGTAGTGAGTAGTCTACTTAAGTTAGAAGCACTGTTTATCATTTATAGTACACCAGTATTGAACACAAGTAAACTTCACGTGTAGGGTGTCACATTACGGCCGTGTAATCGAATTACAAATAGTACTTACTTAACCTTAGGGAAAATGAGCATAAGTAAAATAAATCAAGAATTCCGTTTTGCCAAAAGGCATGTTATAGTGGTTCTTCCAAATGCGCATTTCAAAGTCAGTCCATTAGTGAGTTCCATTAAGGTTTTTCATTAGTACGAAATGAAAACTGTGGTTAGATAACGTTATAGCATGGCTAATGGGCAATTTCCGGGTAAATCTCATAATTCGGCATAGGCGGTTAGAGCTAAACAGGTAATTCAAATTACATAAATTCAGATTGAGCGGCTATCACTTTCACATTACGAACCACAAAAATTAACGCAAACAAAAGTACATATTGTCTTAATGAGTATATATACTGTATAATAGTATAATATAATAACATATATTCATAAATGTAGTTTTCGTGCTCCGAAGAAAGTTCAGTACTTACGATTAGATATGCACATTGTGAAGACTAGTTATTTGTAGTAGAAAAATCTCTGAAAAGAGTAGTAATTTCCAATCTTTATTTATTCATACAATACTGTCGAATTTATTGATAATTTAAAATTGGCGATATATAAAACATTTCACACAATTGCCTATATATCACCACCAGGATATGCAAATAAAATAAATTGTATGTATAAAAGTGTGAGACCCAACATCAATAATATACACTTAATTAAAATTGTGCAGCAGAGACATGCAAAACCAAAACTGAAGACAATATATCTGAAAACTTTAATAACTACGAGAATGGGATTAAAAAATGTAAAAACTGTAAACATAACTGATTCAGGATTCTATTTGTGAAATTAGAAACAATAACGAGTACGACAACGAGTAAGATAACGAGATTATTTGCAGCCGAAAACGATTAACAGTACATTGAATTGAGCTCGTATAAATAAAATGGGCAATAAAGAACTTCTGTATATTATATATATGTATATTATAAACTTCTAAAAGTGCAACTAAGTAATAAGTTATTAGTATGTACATCATATAACATGAGCACAAAGTACAGTACTGAGAGCGAATCCATAGATTAAAAAGTTTCGAAGGTGATCAAATTATTAAGGATAGCGAAAAAATACAAACCGATTTTGTATTAATTGACTCACAAAACGACATTCTAAAATGAAAAAAAATATTGGTAATACCAACTAAACACAAACATAATTAAAAAATGACATTTGAATTCTATGATTCGTACATATGGAGCATATAATGTGTAGATACTACCTATTAACTATAACTGCTTATTACCTATGAAATAGTTTATATACGTCGATATATTTTTATTCTATTCATTTTAAGTTACATGTATGGTAATAAAAAAATCTGAATCTGAAGCACATGCAGATATTTATGCGAATATAAACTTAAACCGCCAATAAAATTGATTTCAGGAAAATCATTCCTGTACAGTAGCGGCAACCAAAAGTGAGGTCTAGCAAGGATAAATGTTGCATGCAAGTAAACGGCAGCTTCATCCTTGCCAGACTTCACTTTCGGTTGCCGCGCCAATACTTATGCATTTAATCGGTTTATATTAGAATAAGAAATTATTCAATTATTGTTCTTCACTATTGTCATAACTGCTATAAAATTCTCAAGACGCTACTGCCTTTAAGCTCGCCGCAACTATTTTAAAATCAACCTTGACATAGCGTCATAGTGCATTACATAACAAAAATTATAAAATCCTACTTAATTTATTTGAACTGATAGCTATTTGAAATACAGTAAAACACTCTACTGACTGAAGCTAAACTTACAGAAACAATCATTCGTAAAAACTAATTGAAGAAGGTTTTCGGCTTCGCCCCCATATTAAATTAAAAGCTCCAATCACCGTTTTGCTTGACGAAGAGCAGTTTTTAGCCCAGTTTTACTAGTGTTTGGCTGTACTTTACTTGGTTCCGTTTTCTTGGCGGATTTAGTTGGAGATTTTGTCGGTATTGCCCAAGGTAGTTCAAATTCTCTACACAAAATATTAAAATAATAAGAACACGTATGAAAGCTAGGGTATCTCATACTCAATATCTTCTGACCGCTGGTAGGAAAAAATCAAGGTGTTCCTACCGTATATCCTATAATAGTGTACGGATCTGACAAGCAAACCACTTACTATGATTCCTCGGGATCTGGAAAAGCATAGCCAGAAACGTTTCCTTGGACCTTAGAATGAACGAATAGTGTGATAACTCGAGTGCATTTTGCGCGGTGCTTTAGCAGCAGCCCGCCAAAGTTCAAAAAAACCGAATTTTTCAAAGTTTGGCACGCTGTAGCTTCTACAGTTTTTGTCTGATTTCAATGAAACTTGCTGTTTTGTGATGTTAAGACTATTATCTAAAAAGTAATTTCTGGAAATTTTGAAATTCGAATTTTTTTTATTTTTTCGAAAAATAAATAAAATGTCATACTTTTGAGGCCCATATTTTAATTAAGATTTTTTGATAAAAAATTAAAAATTCGAATTTTAAAATTTCCAGAAATTACTTTTTAGATAATAGTCTTAACATCACAAAACAGCAAGTTTCATTGAAATCAGACAAAAACTGTAGAAGCTACAGCGTGCCAAACTTTGAAAAATTCGGTTTTTTTGAACTTTGGCGGGCTGCTGCTAAAGCACCGCGCAAAATGCACTCGAGTTATCACACTATTCGTTCATTCTAAGGTCCAAGGAAACGTTTCTGGCTATGCTTTTCCAGATCCCGAGGAATCATAGTAAGTGGTTTGCTTGTGAGGGGTAAAAAATTGAATAATACGCGGGTCTATCATATATGCCCACTATATTACGTGGGAACTCCAAAGTTTGCAGGCGTATATTTTAAACAATTACTGTAAAGTCCGACTATAAGGGAATTGGGGGGACCGACATTTTTAGTCCCGTTTAGCCGAATTCCCGTTTAACGGTATAAGGGAATTCCCTATAAACCGAAAGTTAGTTACCATTTCAAAATCTGTTTTATTTAGTCAAAAAATGTCAAGGGCAAGAGATGTACACTGTTGTTTAATTATAATTATAATTATTGTGATTCAATGAAAAAGTCAGTTATAGCAGTGTGTCTCATTTTGATTTCATTCTGACGCACACAAAGACTAATGTTATGAAGATTCGAAAAAATGTTTTTCTTAGTATTGATCTGCGCTAAAAAGAAATTATGAAGTTTCTGTATCATTTCCGTAGCTTCAGATACACTTGGAACTGGCAGGAATTATTTTTCCTCTGCTGTAGTATCTTCGTCAGATTCCTCATCTGATTCGTCACATTGAGTAATAAATGCAACTGACTATTGTGGCTGTGATTTTGTTAACTTCGTGCTTAATTCTACTGATTACACTAGAACTAATACCGGTTTCTATAATGTCTGTTTTCGTATGAGTCTTTCACTTTTGTAATATTTCATATTTTTGTTCAGTGTCTAACTTGTTTCTTTTCCGCTTAGTCAACATTGTCAATAATAACTGAAGACTGAATAAGAAATAACAAAAAGAAAAAAAGCTATGTGACCTATAAATAGACAACCTACTTACTTAAATGAACGATAATGTAAATGTTGAGATAAAATCAGTCTTGTGGTCAAGTACACAGTAAAAACTAAAGTAGTATTCCAGAGAGAGGTAGTATTTATTTACAACTCGGCTCCGTTTTTTACAATTTCCCTTATAAATGACCTAAAAAGGCCTCAAAAGCGTAGAATAACATGCCCTTAAATCCGAATTTCCCTTATATCGGTTCCCTTAAATCCGGATAATTTTAACATTGAAAGCATAGCTGGCCAACCAAATATTTTAAATTCGTCCCTTGCAGCCGTTTTCCCTTAAATCAGAATCCCTTATAGTCGGATTTGACTGTACTATCATAAACAGAGAATGATTGCTGTCTGTCATGTATACTGAACACACTGTAACTTTGACTTCATAAGGGCGGAGCTTATATACTCAAAGCATCTTTGCTCAAAGCATCTCTTGCATACGAATATCTTGCATACAGTGGTTGTTCCTACCATACGTTCTCAGCCATCCATCAAGTCTCTGCTTCTTCCCATCTGCGCAGTCAAGCATTAAAAATCCGGCGCTTCGCGCCGGATTTGTCGACCGTGGGCTGGCCCGAAGTAGATGCTGAGCTTCAACAAAGGCGCACGACAATTTATGTTACGCAAAAAGATGATATACGATTTATGGATGCTCCCCTACAATCAATAAGGCATAAACCTATAAATCTAGTTTAATATAGCTAAAAATTTTTTATAAATTGCACCATTCACAAATGACGTCATTATAGACAATCTCTGAATATTTATAACGCATATAAGTAAGCACGTGACATGTAGTTAAAATAGGATGTAAACAAAATTAAAGTTGGGACTGGGGATGCTAGAAACTATGGTATTTAAAAGACGTGATTAGGGACGATCCCTGAATACCTATAACACATATCGGCAAGTCCGTGACATGTAAAAGAACCTTTTACGTGACATCATTTGCGCGTCACCCTTAACCTGCTTACCTAATAAGAATGCGATTACATCTGGGTTAGGTGTTAGTGTCTAAACGACATTTTCACGTGACGTCATTTCTGTATCACACCTAACCTGCTTACCTAATGTGAATGCGATATTAGCTAGGTGGGGGTGTTTAAAAGAAATTTTCGCCTGACGTCATTTGCGCGTCTCCCATAAGCTGCTCACCTAATGTAAATGCGATAGCAGCTGGGTGGGGGTGTCTAAAAGAAATTTTCGCCTGACGTAATTTGCGCGTCACCCCTAACCTTCTTACCTAATGTGAATGCGATAGCAACTGGGTGGGGGTGTCTTAAATAAATTTTCGCCTGACGTCATTTGCGAGTCACCCTAAACCTGCCTACTTAATTTGAATGCAATAGCAGCTGGGTGGGGGTGTCTAAAAGAAATTTTTACGTGACGTCATTTGCGCGTCACCCCTAACCTGCTTATTAAATGTAAATGCGATAGCAGCTGGGTGGGGGTGTCCGAAAGAAATTTTCACGTGACGTCATTTGCGCGTCACATTTGGCTGGTGCATTTGTCTAGTTTAGTTGGTTGGTACATTTGGCTGGTGCATTTGGCTGGTACATTGGCTGCTGCGTGTAACTGGTACTGTTGACTGGTGCGTTTGCCTGGTGCATATATAATTTAAGTTGTACGAATTGGGGTCGGACACAAAATGCGCCGCTTATGTTCAGGGTGGGTCACTTGAAAAAATATGACACAACATGATAAAGGTATATTCATTTACAAAGCGCTAAAGAGGTTAACAAGGTAGGTGGGTGGGCCAAAATTTGGGTAACTTTGTGTAGCGTCATTTATTTCCTGCCCCTTTATCAGTTTTTGCTTGGTTTTACCTCGAAAATTCGTGATCTTGGTCTAGTTAACTTTTAATTGCGAAGAAATGGTCAGTCCCAGCAAAACCAAAAAACAATACAGACCTGCTTAATCGCATGTGTGATCCATTAAAACAATTTTAAAGCAAATCCGTTAAATACTGTGACCTGTAGTGTACGGCCAACAGACAGACAGACAGACAGACAGACGGACATGACCATTCCAATAGATGCTTATGAGCTAAAGCTCAGCATCTAAAAACGATTGCGCAGCGCTAATGAGCAAAGGCATTGCAATGTACATTTAATATGCAACATTGCAATGTTGCAAATATATAATAAAAAACAATTATATTATTTTGCCGCTTTTCAATAATTTGAAAACTGATGTAAGTACCTGTGAAAAGTGACAGATTTCCAAAACGATGCTATCAGACATGAATTCGTTGTTACAAATTAATAATTCGAACTAATGTCTGAATCGTCACGTAAACAAAACACAACATATCAACAGTGGCTTTTTAAGAGACGAGTTTCCATAACATTGCATGGTATTATTGTATATTATGTAGTGTAAGATACAGGCACTTTCATCAAATTCAGCCTTTGGAAAAGCGCTTTGGATATTTCCAATTAGCGTTGCATCGTCTTAGATATGGTAAAACCCTCGAGTGGTAACCATTAAAGTAGTGCTGTAATATTGTAAAACTATGCAGACTGTAACGAAATTTACAGTATCAGACCTGGCTTTGATCCTCGGCCACTGCTAATCGTTTAAGGCCTGTGTTATTACTAAATAAGAATGAGCAGGAATGGATACTGATAAAACTGTATGAGAAGGATAGGACCCACAGTATCTGTTAACAGTACAAATAAATACTACTTTATTAGGATAGGATACTTCTGTAAGTAATACAATAATTTAAGTAATAATGGACCTATATTCTGTGTCTGTAATCAACAATTATAAATAAAAAAATAAAAAATATTGTATTGTTAATACAATGCAATATGAAGTTGTAATTGTAAATTACAATTCGTACTTTTGGAACCTTATCACTGACCCCTAATTAAGATTAAATTACTGACTTGGTATTTACAACGACAACTACTATACACGATTTTAGCGTAAAGCAAAGGCTCAGAACACACTGCAGTAAATAAATTTGATATTGTATTGTATTGTAACATTGTAGTTACAATTCCAATTGTAAATGTAATTTTATAAAAATACAATAATTACAATTTACAATATTACGGTACTACATTAAAGTAGACAATGTTAACATGAATGTTATGATATTCATTTAGGAATTTCAAAACCTTTTACAATGCAGTCTAGGTTTGGTAGCCTGGAACTGAGCAAGAAGGCCCTTTAATTCCTCGCTGGAGTTCCCACATCTTTAAACCAGACTGTACTGTTAGTCACGGAGAACTAATTATTTGTTAGTTAATGTTAGGGTGGACTCGGATGGCAGTGGTCGCTTCAGTTTCTAACATAAAAGTATTACCACACATCTTGCATAATGCATAAACGAACGAACCCTATTATTCCATGGAAGGAATTCTTTATCACCTGTGGCAATGTTTTCCTGCTGTAAACGGACGACTGTGCAGTTACCCAGCCTTGCAGTATGGCTTATCATTGGTCGAGTTGAATCGGATACAGATCGAGTCAAGTCGAGTTCGAGTTGGATCGAGTCAATGGTAAACTCGACTAGAAGGGATTTTATCGGTTTCGAGTCGAGTCGGATCATAGCCACAAAAACTTCGAGTCAAGTCGGATGTCGGTGACGGAAATTTCGAGTCGAGTCAAACGCCCATTCAAAATTTAAAACTTCAAAACAAGGCAAAAAATGGGATGTTTTGTCAACTTAGTGTAATTTACTCGAAAATTTGATTGTATTTTTATTATTGTTAGTTTTTTTTACCTTAAAATATTTATTTACTTTAAAAATGCGTAAATAGTTGCCTGTAAGTAGTTAACCATTTTCGAGTCAAGTTTTACGCCATCCGACTCGATTGCATTCGAGTCGGTTGATGAGTTTGAGTTTGCGTCGGTTTCGAGTTGCGTAATTTTGTTATCGGTTTCGAGTCGAGTTTAGTATTTTGATCCGGTACATATCGAGTCGGGTTGACCCAAACTCGACCGATGACACGCCATACCTTGCAGTGAAGCTGCGTTGGCTTGATGTTATTGTGTGGATACAAATATATCAGCACTAATCAATAAATAGTAGCTACTGTTGCTTTTAAAGCGGAGTAGTCTAAAAGTGGCCATCGAACAGACGTCCGAAATAATTCCTTTTTTGCAACACCAGATTAACAACATGAATCGTAAGTTGTTCTGCAACTAATATGAACAAAAAGATACGAAATTTTTAGAATCAAATAATAGTACATGCCAATTTTCTAGGGCTACATCTAAGCTCAATGTGAAAGTTAACAATTACAGCGGCGCTAAGCACAGAAACTTATTAGAAGGGCAAGATACCAGACATACTGTTTATTGTTTGTTCGAAGAAATGCTGACAAAGATATGAATATTAAACGAGTAGTGGTAAACTGCAGTGCTTCGACACCCCATTTTTATAGAAAACCATGAGAAATAACAACCGCAACCCCTTACACTAGACGATCGATCGCTTAATACTCTAGTCTTGTTACAATTAGCGAGTTTATTTGTCGTCGTTATCACATCTAAGGGAATGCAAAATTATCTATCTGGGTTTAACATTAAAAAGGCTGCCACACCGCCACACGGGTTGGCAGTTTTTCATCATTAGGCATACTAATTCGTAAAATATATTTAATACGCCGGTCTGTTTGTCTGTTATAATGCGCGGATCTGCTACAATATGCGGGCCTGCGAGTTCGTCCTGTTTGTATTGTACGCGCAGCGCACTATTATTGGATATACGGTAAACAACACATTCAAAACTCTAGGACGTGCCGCAGCACTTACACTATAAATATAATAAATGTTTATACAGCCCTAATTTCGAGCTAAGAAAAATATTCAAAATGCTTCTTACTCCTTTTCAATGATTGGAAGTGGATAACCAAACACAGTTATTGGTATTTCATTATCATTACGAATATATACAGCATCTTGGATAGTTGGTTGGAAGGTTTCCATATCCGCATTCTGGATTCCTTTGTCATTCCTGCAATTACCAGTCGGAAGATATCAATACGTAAAGCGTTGTAGTAGTTGAAACTATACCATGTAACCAAGTAATATATTTTGATTTTTAAGAGAAGTCAATTACGAAATGATTTCTTACTGCAGGTTTCTCCCTCGTCTTCTTCTTTGCTTTTTTTGATTCTCTCGCTCCTCACGTTTTCTCTTCAATCTCTCCAGGTAAGACTCTTCTCGCATTCTTTGAGAGTCCCAGCGCTTTCGTCGTCTCTCATTCACTTCACTTTTACTGTGGCGCTTTAAAAATATCTGATCATCTAAATTTTCTTCGGTTATTGGTCCAAGTTCATTCAGATCGTATGGCTCAAAAATTCGTTCCCTCCATCGAGGAATCTACATTTTGACAATGTCGACAGTAATTAAACATTTACAGGTATACTTTTATTTTGGTAACTGTTTATCACTGCTGAAACAGAAATGTAAAGCGGCAGTAGCATTATCAAAATTACAGAATATAATATAATATAATAAAAACAAGGGCTACAGCCCTTGTTTAATGGCAGCCTTAACAGTAACGTTAGGCAGTTTTTGCCGTCAAGTCAATTTATAGCCTTTAAAGTAGTGGCAATTTCAATGGACACAATTTAAATAATAAAAAATCCGGCGCTTCGCGCCGGATTTGGCGACCGTGGGCCCGAAGTAGATTCTGAGCTTCAGCGAACATTGGCTTCAACAAATGAGCAAGATAACTTCAGTGTCGCTGAAATATAATCTATGAAGTAAATGTATTTCATTGAAACGGTGGTGGTTGCTCAAAAATTTAAATTTTGCAACATTTTTTCCATGAACTATGTAATTATAATAACGTAAGTTTGTTAGTGCGAGTGCGGCTTGTAGCGTGCTTACTACGGAATGACAGACAAACAGTCAAACACATTTCAGTACATGCGGAAGGTCTGCACAAAGGTGGTTATAAATAGTTGATAATTTGGTTGACATCAGTTATGGACTATCCCTGACTCTAACTTTAGCACTGGGAGGGCAGAGGGGATGGCAATAAACTCTCCAGAAAAACGAATGATAATTAGGTGATAATTTTGTTGACATCTTTTATGAACCATGGGGATGTATAAAATAGTGTTATTTGAACTACGTTGTTTATGCATAATCCCCATGGATCGTATGCACTTAAACTCATGTGTATGTAATACGTATCAAGTTGTACATCTATGTTCGATATTTAAAATTATTTGTAAATTTACATTATGTATTTGACACTTTTGAGACCATGTCCTTTTGACATATTGTCATGACAATAGGTCTGCTTGTAGTATAGTAACATTCCCTTTTAAATACCATCGATTATGTAATGATTGCACTAATTGATGGGGTTCTGTAGAATAGAGTTACATATTTAAATGACGTCATCTACATACATAAATATAAAAAATCAATATTGAAAAAATATTAAGGTAATGCCATTTGCATACCTTGGTATGACGTTGTTTATTAACCCTGCTAATAAAAGAGTGATATGAACCATCCCAATAAAATAGTAAAAATCTAGTATACGTCATTTACGGGTTCTGCCATTACAAGAGTGAGGATTTTGGCGGCGTCATTGATGGGCCATCCCAATAAAACAATTACAGAATCTTTTTTACTGTGTGGCTAATCTGGATTTTTTAACTACACTTTTTCTCCCCATTCCTCTCCTCACTATCGTTTACGTAGGTATTGGTATGTCGTTACACGCGTAATGCAAATATTTTTGCTATTGAGGTATTTTTCACTTACCCTTTCCCCCCTCTCTTACTCACAATATCTATCAAAATCACTGTAGGTGCAGCCGTAGTATTTATTATGCCTCTTTTATCGTGTATACAGGTATTTAGTTATAGGTTATATTTGTAATGTTATTTTGGTTGCTTTTGTAAATCAATTTCATTTACTTTAAGCAAACCCACCCAACTTACTAACGCTAACGCAGTTACAATTGGCTGACATGGTACTATTAGTGCTACATAGATTACCTTGTACGGTGGTGCCGCGCAATTTAAATTTTCGTTGGAACTGCATGTGAATGCGTATTCCTTTACAAGGCAAGCATTTGGGATCGTACGCAAATAGCGCCACCCACGTTCAGGGTGGGTGACTGTGAAAAAGGTGACAAGACATGTTAACGATATAGCCATGTACGCAACTCTGAAACGGTTGACAAGTTAGGTGGGTGGGCAAAAAAATTTGAAAAATTTCGCTGGCGACAATTGTGAACGGTCCTTCACTGGTTTTTCTTTCCCTTCATCAATTTTTTTTTGTGAGATGGGTCCATTCAACCGTTAATTGTGAAGAAAAGGTCAGTTGAAGTGAAATAAAAAAACAATACAGACCTGCCTGCTCGCTTTTGTGGTTGTTTAAGAAAAGTTTCATAACAATCGAGAAGACGGTTTGACCTGTAGCGACGGACCAACAGACAGACAGACAGACAGACAGACAGACAGACAGACAGACAGACGGACATGACCATTTTAATAGATGCTTAAGCTCAGCATCTAAAAACGTTTCAGGCGAAAATGCCTCCAGGCGATTTTCAGTTTTTGAAAAGTACATTTTTTTGAATTTCCCGTCAAATCTTAAAACCAAATTTTCGACACGTTAGTCAATGCGAGTACAAATGAATGATATACCATTGAAACCGGAATGAATAGGCGAACTTATTTAACTTGTAATTCCAGCTCAGATCATGATTAATTTTTAATTGTAATTAAAAAACTTAAATAATTTTTTGTCAAAATTGACCGATGTTAATGCATGACATATCATTTTAAAGCCCTTTAAAAACTAAGAAAACGAGTATTTTGTTTTAGGCTTCCGACGCATACAAAATGTTTTAGGCGGAATTTTCAATGTAAGTGACGGTTTTTAAAAACAAAACGGCAAACGTGTGCGAGTAAACTCTACCAGAATCCGTTATTCGGAATCTACTCGTCGTTACCTTTCGAATGGTACATCACACGTTGAAATGGGTCAAATATTTCGATATCGTGAAAAATCCGGTAAATTATGTACCTAGACTATAAAAGAAGAGATGGGTAGGAACAAGCGCTAAAGCCCTTGTTTAATGGCAGCCTTAACAGTAACGTTAGGCAATTTGAATTGGTAGCATGGTTGTGAAAGAATGGTAATTTCAGTGAAGTAATGCATTAAAAAAATATGATTTTGAATTTCCCGCAAAATATAAAAATCAAAATTCCGACCGGTCACTAAACGAGAGTGCACATAATCCATATACCGTTTAAACGGAAACGATTCGGCAAATCTAATTAACTTGGTGTGGAAGCTCAGATCATCATCATCAATTTTTAATTGTAATTATCCAAAAACGTAAATAATGTTTTGTCAAAAATGACCGATGTTAACGCATGATATATTATTTTGAAGCTCTTAAAAACAAAGAAAATAGATATTTTGTTTTAAACTTCTGGCCCCTACAACAAATTCTATGCGAAGTTTTCAAAAAAAGCAACGGTTTTTTGAAAAAAAGTGCAATGATATGTTTATAGATAAACTGAAAGGCGTTCCGTTATTTGGAATGTACTGGTCATGACCTTTCGAATGGTATGTCACACGTCGAAATTGGTCAAGTATTTGAAAAGTGTAAAAATTTCGGTAAATTATTTAGATAGGTAGTAATAAATAAATAATCACAAAAGTTTCAATTCATACCTCAACAAACTTATCGGCATTCTTTTTGCAGCCCCTTATAAGGTCGTCTTCGATTTCAATCTCTGATGCGATCACCCGATCGTGATTTGTTTCTGACTCGTAAAATTGGTATGGGACTTGAGCCATCATGCAGTTCTCCCCTTCATTTATTCTAATAGAAAATCTTTCAACTAATTCTTTATTTGATTTTTTTGAAGGCGAGCATAAAGGTTTGCAACCTGATTTGGTAGTTTCAGTACAACTATCTAATTTACGCTTCGCTGCCGCAGAAGTACCTACACACACATTCTCATCCTCGATCTTTATCTTGGTATCTTCGTCAAAATAATTAGGCGAATGCAAACTGCTTGCCTTTCCTTTTATGTAGAAACTATAGTCAATTTTTTTATCATAATGTCTTGTCGGGAAGGGATTAAAAACAGGAGTTCTAGACGAAGCTCTTGGATCTTCTTGCTTCGGGATATATTTCCTTACATTAGGTAGAGAGTGTCGAACGTTTATAGAACTTTTTTCGGTTCTAGAGTTAGTTTTTATACCTGAACCGGAAGCAGAGTTATAGGAGCGCGAACGATTATGCAATGATTTAAACTTGGACAAATCAAGACGTCCGGATATGGATTTGACGGCTTTACAATTCGAAGATTTACTACTACCAATGGACGACAACGGGGATGAAGGCATTGACGCTGACGACTGTGATCGGATGTTAGGCATTTTTAAACCAACAGAATCTCGTCGGCTGGTTCCATAAGAGTGGGTTGGCATGAATTTGGAGCTAGTAGAAGTAACATTCAGCAATTTTGAGGATGACAAAGTTTGATCTTTTTTCGATGTTGATGACATAATTGGTAAAGGTGGCCGAATTTCCGGAAGATCATCGTCAATATCTACGAGTTCTTCAGAGTCATCGTCGTCGTTTTTTGCAAAAGTAAAGGCGTCAAACTCTTCTTCAGATTCTGGCTCTGCATTATTCTCTAACACAGGCGGTCCCAGATTTGAATATTTCCGTGTATATTTGGTTTCACCTCCACTTGGTTTAGAAGGTAAATTTGAGCCAGTTGTAGTCAAATACTGCTTTGAATTTGGTTTGAAGTTTTCAGGCAATGTTTTGTTTCTGTTCAAGCTACTACTTCGAGTTACTTTGTAACTGACGTTACCGTTTCCACTGCTATGTTTCAAAGGACTCACGGACTGCATTAAAAGTGGTTTGCTCGACGGCGAATTTAATGAAGAACTATTGTTTGCAACTGCAAAAGCACTCTTGCCCATACTCGAGCCGTGTCGCAATGATGGTGAACTGACGGATAAAGTGTGGATGGACTTGGCATATGTAGAAGAACTGTAACTCCGACGTTTTGAAGAAGTATTTAAATGGGATCGATGGGTTTTCCCAGTTTTGTTTTGTTTCGAAGAATCAACAGAAACATTCATAAGGTGGGATGTATTCTTCATATTCGATTTTAATGTAGGTTTAATTGTAGGTGTTTTCAAATCTCCACGTTGACTGCTCGTAACAATTTTATTTTGTGAATGAAGAGGTGCACTAGAAATGGGAAAAGATGTTTTAGATGTGTTAGTAGCTGAGTACTTGGAAACGTCAGGAAACTGTGTTTCTTCGAGATCAAAGTCATGGTTGAAATTATTAGAATGACGCGAATCAGATTCGTAGCACTCGGAAAAGTAGCTACTGCTATTAGGACTGTCGTACCGCGCTCTTGTGCTGTTACTATGCATTGATGTTGACACAGGCCGAGGAATGAAAGCTGGCGATAGCTGCGGTGGCGACTCGGATCTACGAGAACTGTGACGTCTTGATGATGAAGTGGAGCGGGATCTAGATTCCGAAGAAGTCGGGCTGTTAAGTCGTCTCCTTTTATTTCCGGATGATAGAGAAGATATTCCTTTCATTAATTGCAGTTGAGGTGGATTAATCTGAGCCCGCAAGTTTCTGATTTCATCTTGAAGCTAAATGAAATAATTTACAGGTTAAAACACAAAAGAAGTATATATATTGTAAAAAAATGTGTAATGCATCTTTCATGCGAAGAACATATATGTATTCTGTCTCGTTGAAATAAGGACACCCACGTTTTCAAGCCTAACTACCCCCATCAAGAGTAATGCATACTATTATGCATAATAAAATGAATAATGTATAAATTATTTTTAGACTTTTAGATGAAATCTGCCTAGCAGGTATATATATAAACTTTGGTTGACCCCACGGGTCACTTGATTCGGATGCAATTATGCAATTAATTAAAAACCGAAAAGTGGGTGTCTCTATGAAATAGGGACACTTTCACGGTTTTCTCGATTTAAACTCCGACATCCGATGATAAAAATTTCAAGTTTGGTGTACATACTTATGTATACACTCACACATATTGGTCATAAGTGAAAACGCACAGTTATTGTGAGAAAATGGTGACCAGTTTCAGTGTTTCACTAAAAGTCATAGCCTGAAACCTCTACACCTGTAATATTCACAGACTCCCTCTGGAAATTTTTGTTTAACATTACAATTGGAAAATCGGAGACCCCCCTCGAATATTTTAATTTAAAGTAGAAGGTGAACCCCTGACCCCCCGGGGATTTGTTAGGTTTCAGGGTATACACTACACTTTCAGGGTCTCGTAAATGCGCAAATCTCGACGGATGTTTAGGTGCGGAACATAAACTCTGAAAAATTCCCTACAAATCCGTAAACATGCGAGGCGAAGTCACCCGAGGACACTAGACGCACAATCATGAACACCGTAGGTAGTATGCACACTATTTCAACTTGTAAATCGACCTTGTAAATTCATAAAATACACCATACAATGTTCACGACCGTGTATTCTGCGCCTAAAGACCGCAGGATCGCTTTCTGCCTCCCAACGCACTTTGTAGGAATTCACGTGTAAGGATTCATTTGGTACTTAATTTGGTATTTTGTCCCAATTGTATTTTTTAGTCTGTATGTGAAACTTATTATTATAGCGTGTAGGAAACTTTATTATTCAAAAATATTTAAATGTAGAACCATGATCTTTGGTCTTTTTAGTGGACAGATTACTAGTCAGGAAAGCACGAGAGAGCGAGTAGGTACATAATTTGACTACCAGCTCACGGCAATGTCGTACTTTTTTGATTTAATGCTCCCAAACATCCCTCACGTATTATGTATGATAAATTCTTTTTAGAGTCTGCTACTATTTTAGAATCTATGTGTGATATTATGCTGTCCAGAAATAAAATTAACAAATCGTCTAAAGCTTGCAGCTTATCACTTGTTACACGTTTTGTTTCATAAAAACAAGGGCTAAAGCCCTTGTTTAATGGCAGCCTTAACAGGAATGTTAGGCAGTTAAAATTAACATCCTGTAAATTAAGCGGAGGTAGCCATGAAAGAGATAGTTGTGGCAATTTCAATGCATACTTATAAATCTTAAAAATGCTTCAGGCGAAAATGCCTTCAAGCCATTTTCAGTTTTTAAAAAGTACATTTTTTTGAATTTGCCGCGAAAACTTAAAATCCAAATTTTAACATGTTACTAAATGGAATTGCACATAAACGATACACCATTGAAACCGAAATGAATGAGCGAATCTAATTAACTCAATGTGACAGCTCAGATCATGATTAATTTGTAATTGTAATTAAAAAACTTAACTATTTTTTTGTCAAAATTGACCGATGTTAATGCATGATGTATCATTTTAAAGCCCTTTAAAAATCAAGAAAACGGGTATTTTGTTTTAGACTTCCGACGGTCACAAACAATTTTAGGCGGAATTTAAAAAAAAACAAACGGTTAAAAAAAAATGGCAAAAGTTTGTCGATAAACTCTTCCCTTTTGCGTTATTTGAAATCTACTCGTCATTATCTTCCTAATGGTACATCACACGTTAAAATCGGTCAAGTATTTCGATATCGAGATAAATCCGGTAAATTATAAAATATGTAGATAGGTAGGAACAACTATTTACCGATGGAAGAATGGCTTTGTGCCAAATTGGTTTAAAAAAATAACACCTTAATAAAGTTCAACTAGCTAACTAACTATTTCAAGAGGTTTCGTAGTCGTATTCGAACTAAAAACATTTCAAACTAGTTCTTTCAAACAAGTTTCGTAAAAAGAGCTTTTGTAAAAAAGAATGCCATTCGCGCAACACTTTATATAAAAATACGAATCAGAGAGGACTAGTTTCATACCTTTTGAATCTCCAATTGTGATGCATCGTGTCTCTTATTGGACTCTGCTATTTTCGCCTGAGAAACCTTTAAAGCCTGTAGCGTTTTATCTAACATTCGCCGCAGAATTTCCACCATATCCGAACTTGTGGACTCAGAGTGTTTGCTTATCTTTCCCAAGCCTGCCCCAATTGGCTGAGCCGTTGAGGACTCAATGGGAATATAATTA
The DNA here is from genome assembly GCA_949802685.1 of Dicyrtomina minuta. NCBI lineage: Eukaryota > Metazoa > Arthropoda > Collembola > Symphypleona > Dicyrtomidae > Dicyrtomina > Dicyrtomina minuta. The sequence continues at coordinate 102,868,658 of OX461808.1, read as the reverse complement.
GGTATTTTTGATCCCTTCTCGGCTAATTTTAACAAATATAATGAATCATTTCCAACGCAAAAGTTAAGGTCCTTTTTTTTGTTGTCTTTGGCATGACTTTTATTAATAAGGCGTAGAATATTTTCGATTTCCAATATCCCATCCACTTTAAGGGGACTCAGTGCCTGAGTAACTTTAACTGAGGTTGACAGTTCCATCGTAGATGATCGGCTGTAGTTTTCTGTAAAGCAATATTAAATTCAGTTACACCGAAATAATATTTTGAAAATGAAAGGTACAACAATTTAAAATTAATTTCCGTGCTAGTAGTGCCGAGGAAATTAAATACTAGAGACAAATATAACCAAATATTATTAAAGAATTGAAATTCAATCAATACTGCAATGGTACATACTATGTGAGTTCTTCATTGTTTACGATGGAAAATAAAAGACTATTCGTTTAATAAGTCAACCTATCACGGAGTTCTACTTTTAGATTCTAATGATACACTAATAATTTAATAATACTTATATATACAGAAATACAGATAAATATAATTTAAACAGAACCGCGAAACTACGTCTGGAAGTACATTATGACTTATTTTTGATCCGGGATAGAAAATTAAGTAATGTCAAAATAATATCCGACGTTAACAATAATTGTAAATCATGCATTAGTCGTACACTAAACATTGAAATATTGGTTGCCTTTTTCAGGCACCCAATCCTGATAAATTTTATAACTAGTTCTGTGTTCATCTCCCGTTTATTACTTTAGTTGTTAGTTAATAATTCACGCTTAGCTCAAGAATTATTCTCAAAAACGTGTTATTTAATAAAATACAAGTGAATAGCGAAGGAATAACTGGCATACAAGGAAAATTAAACTCAAATACAGTGTTGCAGAACCCACTGAGCCAGTACTGGCTGTGCATATTGTATAAACAGGAAATGTAGTCAAACATTCGAAAACTGAAAACGGGGTTATAGCTTTTGCTTGTTGCTTCAAGACCAAGGACTATAGAGCTAACTATTTTGAACTAAATCTTCATAAAAGATGATTTATGATTTAAACTTCAACTTGAAGTTTACAAGAGAAGATTTTTAACCCTTACTTAAAAATTATCTGAGACGAGTAGGAAATAATATTTTATCATTCACGATCATTATTGAAATAATCATCGAATGTCAAAACCCTAATATGAACTAAAGTACACACTGTTGACTGTACCAGCAACCAGGTCACAGGTTACCATACACATACACCATATCTTGATTAATTCTACAAGAACAACAAATAAAGTTTGACGGTCAACGGTAGTTATCAAGTATTACAATTCATTTTTAATTTTACTTACATTATTAATTATAACATGAGTTTGGGATTTGACTGATTTATAATTGACGATTGATAGTCAATTCAATTCAAGCTGTCTCTACTGGCACTGACTGACTGACTGGCTGGCACAAACAAGCACAAGAAGTCGCTACCTACAAATAACAAGTGACGACCGCAAAACAGATGACAGAGGATATATAGTCAATAGTGAGACAATTTCATTCAAAACACAAAACTAGCAATTAATGGGATCACGCTTAACGTAATTTTTACGATTTTAGGTTTGAATTCAAATAATAATAATTGATAAAAGAATAATAGAAAATAGAATAGTGTCCCTCCGGTTACTAATGATTGCTAATTTGAAGACACTTTATAGGTAGCTGTCAATTGTCAGTGCCCATTCTCAGTCCATTCCAAACTGTGGTATCCCCTGAACTCACGACGACGGTTCCGGCTCAAATTCAGAGGTCAAGTCAAACTTCAGAACTCCTAGTCAAAATCTTAAAATTGAGCGCTATAGCATATAGGATTGCGAATAATGTTGAATACATCCAAAGTTTGGATTCCAAACATTGATAGTTGATAATATAATTAATAGTACGGGACCGGACATAAAAACATAAAGCAGGCAACGAGTTCAATTTCACACAATTCACAATTCACACACACACTTGCAGAAGTTACAATACACATACACACACAGTACTAAGTAGTTAGTACTACTGGCAACTGGTGACTAGGGGTGATTGTGTAACATGCATATACATATACATATACGTATGATATGCGATGTGCTACGAATCGAGTCTTTTAGAACTTCCAACTATACTATAACGTACAACTAAAATATTGAATGTGTAACAGTATAATTGATAATAATGCCTGCACTTCAAAAGTAAAAATTATGTCCACACACTGTTAAATTTAAACTTTAGTAGATATGCTACAAGAGGTACAATCTTGTGGAAGATCAACACAATTTTACAATCCGAAAAGGTTCCAAAACAAGTATTTTCCAAATTGCAAACTTTATAATTGCTGGAAAACAAGAAATCGAGTTGTTTTAAAGGTAAAACTACCGCCCGCGCTACGAAAACACGTGAAGGATGTGAAGACTCCTTTCTTTGCATACCCAGCGTTTGATGACAGAGCTTACTACTTCTCGCACTCGCTATCGCTATATCATGCGATAAAACTTGAAGACACATTTCGAAGCAAACTTTTGGTAGGTAAGGCGTCGTGCACATATTGCGTATACAAAATAGGGGGGGGGGAGGGAGTCTCAGTGCCTGATACTTTTGTATACTATAAAATGGAGGGGGGGGGAGGGTTTGAGCACTTGATCACGAATACAACACAAAATAATCAAATTCCAAAGAATTTCGTTAATTATTATTCATTTTTTTTAAATTTTATATATTTCATAATAAAGTGCAAAATAAAATTTTAGTTTATTAGTAAATTATAAATTTTTATGCTAGTATAGAAAATCGCTTTCGCTACATTATTTCCTTTTAAAGAACGTGGCACAGTTCAAATAGTGAGGAAAATTGGACCCCTGTTAGATTCTAAGATTACCCTAAAAATCAGATAAATTGTAAAAAATTTAACGCCTAATTTGCAAAGAAACTTTGCTCGAATATAAGAACTTGACCCCAAAATTTCGCAATGGGTTTATATGAAATTCACTTATCTGGTGTGTAATTTGCTGCTGATCAACGTAGTGATCCTAATTTTGTCAAAAAACTAATTTGTGGCTGTAATTTTGGGTTATTTTAAACTTTGACCTAAAATAAGGGTCAGAAATTAGTTTTTTCCTGAAAGTAAAATCACCACGGTGTAGCAAATCGTGCATTATAAAAATTAACTTTAAGAAATTAGTAATTATTTTTGTTTTTGACCTTTGGGCCAGAGTAGGGTCAAAAATTAAATTTTGGCCGAAACAAAGACCACCGTTTTAATCAGCAGCAAATTCTACGTGGTATACAATTATCTTGTAGGGTAAAATGCAATTTTATGTTTGACCTGTGAGCCAGAATTTTGGGGTCAAGTTCTAATATTTGAGTAAAGTTCCTGTAAGAAAGTTGTTCTTCGTTAATTTTTCTACGATATATCGAATATGGACGGGAAGGGTCGCATGTCTCTGACAAGTAGGACATCTGATTAATCTAATTAATTTTTGATTTGGCAACAACTTCTCAATATATTACAATTTCAAATTCTATACATGTTTTGGCTGTTTTATTCGTTTAATAAATTTATTTGGCATATAGTACAATAGTGTGTAAACTGTATACGAATATGGGGGGGGGGGGTGGGTATTGGCGCTGATCACTATTGTATACTTAGGGGGGAGGGGGAGTGCAAAAAAGTCAAAAAAGTGTATACGCAATATGTGCACGACGCCTAAATGACCTGCTTCTGCTTCAGACAGTAGCTATTTACGGCTACGTGGACTCCTACGCATTCATTCCGCGTCGCTGTAATAATAAGTATCTTGTATAAAATATTTGAGTTCCTTCCATCCCATCGTTCCAACTAAACTTCAACAAGCCTTTTACTAACTAGGGAGCGTGCATAAATTACGTGGTACAAAAGTCCATGTAAAAGGATATGCACATTGAATCCCTATCCCCCCCCCCAAGTCGTACCACGTATTTTACGCTTTCCTACAACAGTAACTAATTCGAAGTCAAGGCAGAACCACAAACTATGAAATTCTAAAGGTTCGGTTATTTCGGATAGGGTAACGGCTAAGGTTAAAGAAAATAAAAATATCTATGTAGTACTAAGGTGCGTAAATGTGATCACCCCTTAAATGTGATCAGTGGCCGCTGTTCAAATATTACCGCCTTTAAAAACATTTGCAACTTATACCTATTCATACAGCTTATAGTCCCAGCTATGATCACTAGTGATTTCAGCTTTTTTCCTCAAAAACTCTGGCTATGTAAAATTATGAAAGTTTTGAACACTTTTTTGAGTTTTTTCATGCCGATCACATTACAGACCCTACTTTTCCATTACCTTTAAATGTATTTAAACTAACTGATCACATTAAGGGCACTTGGAGCGTTGTAAGACTTTTCGAAATTGTTTCGTACAATGACCTGTATCTCTTGCAAATTTTAATTTTCGCCACTGAGTATTTTTTTGTACATAAAGGATTAAAGGAGAAGTATAATGATAACTTCTTCTTCATTGTGCGTCGGCTGGGTAAAAAGTTAAAGATTTTCAAAGTTGAAAAAAAATGAACCCGATCACATTTACGCACTCTACTGCTACCCTGTATCCCAATATTTCAAAGAAAAGCTAAACCTCAAAGAAATAGAAGTTATTGGCCTTTACATCGGGGCGAAGGGATCAATCTCCAAATTCTTCCAGGAATTTGTATCCAGATTTAGATTACCGTCTAAAGTCTGCTAAACTCATAGATGGTATTGCATTACATGCTCTCAGAGGTTCTATTCAAATATATAACTAACACATTAATACTAATTAAGTTTGCACATAAACGATACGCCTTTTAAACCGAAATTAATAACTGTCTGTCTGTGTGTCTATCCGTTTGTAGCAACTTCGCTACAGGTCGCAATTCTAAAGTGATTGTACTGAAACAACTTGCAAAGGCTTGCAAATGCGAGGAAAATGTGCTGGTATGGTTTTTGGTTATTTTCGTAACTATAGTTTGTCCACAATCAGCATTTAAATGGACTAACTTTTGAACCTTTTTTTTAAACGGCAGGAAAAACCATGAATTGGTAGTAGGGGAGTGCGTATGTGTGATCGGGTTCATTTTTTTTCAACTTTGAAAATCTGTAACTTTTTTTGTACTTCCTCCAAATTCACTGTTTATGTACTCAAATACTATCCAGTTCATTCTCTATGTACCCTTAAAATATCAAACCGATAAACTGAAAATTCGAAGACTTATACCGAATTGTATGAAATATCTTCGATAATTTTCGATATTACAAAAATGCTGTAAATGTGATCACCGTGTCCCAAAATGTGATCATGTTAAAATTGCATTATATTACAGTGAAAGTTAGTGCCTTTTATGTGATCACTCTAGAAAACTTTCAGATCAGATGAAAAATGAAAGATAATGCGATATTAGGTTCCATTTATGAGAGTTTAAATAACACTACATGCGTAAAATACAAAATCACATGTTTTGGGGTGGTCTGCAAATGGCGTCACAAAATTAATGACATTTTGTCCAACCACTATTTTATCATTTTAGGGGTTGCCCATAAATGATGTCATCGAAATATCTCCATTTCTACGACCCTATGATTACCCTGTCATCAACCGAACCATTGTGTAGAATAGATGGATATCTTTAACATACGTTGTCATCAAGATCCTAGCTGACCCACTAACCGTACCCCTGACATCATTTACGGATGATCTCTTACCATTGAGTAAGCGACTATTTTAAAATGGAATGTCATCATTCATCAATATCTGGCTAGACCAGCTGACCCGAACGATGACATTCTTTAAGGACGATTTTTAAGGGGTTACCCATAAATGATGTCAAAATCTTGGTGGGTAAAAATAAAATAAACGATAATTCGGCATCTGTAACATGTGATAACAGCAATTGCGTAAATGATCGAGGAATTCCTGAACTAGTGGATTTATCTTGAGCTACACACCACAATAATGCTAACGATACACTGAATTTTAATACCCACCCATTTTTCTAATTTACAAAAAATCAAAATTTGCTGTAAGGGATGGTTCATAAATAATGTCACCCAAATTAAAACTTTATTAGGACATAACCCATTCACCTCTATGTCATGATTGTCATGACATCAACATTACTTAAACCGCTATATGTAATATGTCTTCAAAATCTGACTGGACCCACACCCATCCGGACGACATCATTTATGGACGATCCCTAATGATGTAAAACAGCATTGTCAACTTATTTTAATAAGCTGTTTGATAAACTGAGTTGATTCGATGCTTTTAGCCATCTGCAGCTCTGATCACATTTAGAGCTCATAGAATGATCACATTATAGCACAAATCCCGGATTTGACACTTTGACCTTTCATCTATTTTAGTGGGAACTCTCCGTACGAAAATCTCAAACAGTATCTTCAACTAGTTGGTGATGAATGTATCAATCACGTTGCACACGTTGTTTAATTCTAAAATGTACAACACTAGAAATTTTGAAATTTGAAAACTCGGAAAAAAATTCGGAATACGAGTTATTCTGATATTCGGATTTCGACGATTTTACTCTGCCCAGGTTTTCAAAGTTTCGCACCCTAAATTATACTGTCGTTAGTTAAGAGTACAAGCTATCATTACCGGCTAGTAAAGGATTTCTGATGCAGATTGTGCTTTAGCACCAGCCACTGATCACACTTAAGGCATGATCACATATACGCACTCTACTGCTACATGTAAAGTACATATATAATTTCTAAACCCGCCGGGAAGTTCACACGTGGTATACATAGCGAATATAGGTCTTAACTAAGGGATGATCCACAAATTATTTCATCCAAATTATTAACCTGTAAAGACTGCCCCATGCAAACATCATAATTTATGTGAGCGGCACAGACCCACTAGCAATACCATCGGCATTATTTATGGACAACCCCTTACTGCATTTAGTTCAACACAAAACACTTATTGTCACCTGTCGCTGTCGAGGGAAAATTGAAAATTCTGAATACTGATTTCTACTTATTTACATAATTTATTGATTATTGGGAACGTCCGTAAATGACGTCACAGAAAATATCACTTCTTTATTGGGATCGTCCGTAAATAACGTCAAAAAAAATATTACTCGTTTATTGGGATCGTCCGTAAATGACGTCACAAAAAATCATTATCGTTTATTGGGATCGTCCGTAAATGACATTACAAAAACTATTACACGTTTATTGGGATCGTTCGTAAATGACGTCACAAAAAATATGAATCGTTTATTATGATCGTCCGTAAGTGACGTCACAAAAAATATTAAACGTTAATTAGGAGCGTCCTTAAATGACGTCACAAAAAAAATTATACGTTTATTGGGATCGTCCTTAAATGACGTTACAAAAATATCACTTGTTTATTGGGATCGTCCGTTAATGATGTCACAGAAAATATCACTTGTTTATTGGGATCTTCCGTTAATGATGTCACAGAAAATATCACTCGTTTATCAGGATTGTCCGTAAATGACGTCACAAAAAATATCACTTTTTTTTGGGATCATCTGTAAATGACGTCAAAAAATATCACTCGTTTATTGGGGTGATCCAGTAATGACTTCACTTTAATTATGTATTAGGTAAACGCACCGTAAAGCTACAAATAGAAGCCGGGTCTCCAATACAGGCCAGCCTGTAATAGTGGGCGGGGGTTTTGACATAGGAGGCAATGTTAATTTTTCCAGCTCAAACTTAGAATAGAAGCCGGGGGCTTCTGTTTGGAGCTTTACGGTATATCTTTGGGCCATTAATACTCAACTCAACCTATTGACCAGACATGAGAGAATTTTTACAAATCTAGCCGTACCACTCGTACGTAGTCCACCAGATGCATCACATTTCGTTCCTTACCCACTCGTACAGGTGCTTTTCTTACCAAGCCCACTCGCATTAGCACTAGGCGTGCCCAGCTAACTAAAACCTGCACCAAACTTTCTCGTACTGGCGTAATTCTCAACAACATCTTGCAAGTCGCTTGTACCCTGCCTAATGGTACCAGCAAAGTTCGTACACTCGTACCAGATTACCAACTTAAACCTGTGCTGTTATAAAACGCACTTGTACCAGCACCACTCAAATCCCGTCCATTTTCACAAACACAACTTGTAACTTAGCCCGATTTTACAACCACTAACTGGAAGGATTTTATGCTAGCCTTCCTATATAAACAAAGTTTTCCAATGATTAAAACAATTCGCTGTAAGCTCAGCATCTACTTCGGGCCCACGGTGGACAAATCCGGCGCTTCGCGCCGGATTTTTTGCATCAAGTTCCATTTGCTTTTATTTGAACGCTCCCAATCCCAATTAAATATATGCGTACGTTTTATTGGGGCGTGCTGACGCCACAAGAGGTTGATACTGACTACAGACATGGGCATTTGATTCGCATACCTAGTTTTTCCCTATTTCCTACATGTAAATTTTCCCCTTCCTAAATCCTTCCTATAGTGTTTTAGCCTGCGTAGCCTATTTCCTTCCTAGTTTTTAAGCACAAATAGGGCCCTTTGTATATCCTACATTTTTTCCTACACTCACATGGGAACCTACCTTACTTGAAACGAAACTACAGAATAAAGCGAAACTACCTGTAACGTATACTACGGATATTAAAGACCTCTACTTGCATAGTCGCTCGACTGCAAAATTCGTTGTTCGGCCGCAATCGCGCGCGCAATTTCAAAAAAATCGATTTTTTCGAATTTCAAAGCGCTCTAGCTTCCACAATTTTTGTCCGATTTTTATAATATATTAAATAAAACATCTTTGTATGTGTACCTAAAAAGTAATTTAAGGATTTTCGAAAATTCTAAAATTTTAATATTTTTCGAAAAAGTTTAAATTATGTTTATCTCTGAGGCCCCGAGGTTTCAACTAATTTTTTTAAGATGGCAGAGTTGCCACTGCTGAATTTAAAAGTGTTTTCAGTATTTTTGTATGTAAAACTTCAGCAATTTCAAAACTCAAATTCTCTTTCCTATACATTTCCTATCCCTAATTCCTAGCTATAATTTTTTGTCCGTCCTACATCCTAGCCTATTTTATGTGCCTATTTTGTAGGAAGGCGCCCATGTCTGGATACTGTTGATACTAAAGTTTGGACAAAGGACAAAGGTCTACTGTCATGAAATTGCATACCTAATACTTTTGATATTAACCAGACCAGGGACAACATATTTTACATTGAAAAAAATAATAAGCAAAATACCTTACAAACCAAAGCTGGGAAAAATAAAACCTTACTCACTTCTTACCTTATATTTTTCGATAAAAAGCCTTACCGACATCTTAATTTTGTTTAAAAAATCTTACCTACATCTTACTTTTCAACTTTTCGAAAAAAAATTACCTTACTATATTTCTTACTTTTTGAAAAAAAATCTTACCTACATCTTCCTTTTCCCACAAACTTAATATATTTAAACTTAAAAAATCTTATTTTTGACGTTTTCAAAGCAGTCTTACTTGAAAATTAGCCTAATAAAGTTTAAAAAAATCAAGTTGTAAAAAAATAGCGTCTTTTAACATAAATTGTATTTATTAAAATTCGCATAGCCAAAATATTAAACTATTATTATTAATTAATGTTATTGCATATCATAAAATTATTACAATAATACATAGTGCTGGTAAGAACGCGGTAAGGAATATTTTTTTCCTTACCTACCCCTTACCTTACTTTTTTGCCTACCTTTTACCTACTTTGTAAGCTTACTTTGTGGGTAAGATCCCACCTTTGACAAACATAATATGATTAGACGCGGGGTCGCGGGCGTTATATTATACCCAAGCCGCACAGCAGACCTACGTAGGTAACCTGCGTAAAAAGCCTAGCTAGGTGCTGTGCGGAGAGTCGTACCTAAGCCTAAGTGGGCGTCGTTTTCTCTAACTCCTTACCTACGTAAAATGCGTTAATCGGTTTGCAGATTTGTGTACACTTGCAAAAACGTAATTAACAACCCTGACGTCACGTGAATATGTACTGGAGAGATAAAGGGTTTAATAAGATTAAGGGCCGGAAACCTCTTCAGGCTTTGTTTTAAAATTTGCTCTTCTCATTTGCTCAGAAATCTACATATTAATAGTTTAGTTAGAGTTATTCTCAATAAAATTAGTTACAATAACAAGTTAGAATATAGGCATTATTGTACCACTACCATATATTGTAATATTCATGATTAAAAATAATAATTTCTTTCATTCCTTACCTATATGCTGCATACTAATAATTAATTCGTTCATTCCTTATGCACCTATAATTTCTGTACTTAATTTTAAAACGCTATAATCTATATATTGGGGGTTGAGCGTGATAAATATCCGGGTGGCAGAAATAGCACATGTCTTTGAAATTCAAGCATGTTTGTACATTAGTAGTTATTTTTAGATGCTGAGCTTAAGCATCTAATAAAAAATAAAATGGTCATGTCCGTCTGTCCGTCTGTCTGTCCGTGTGTCCGTCTGTTGGCCGTACACTACAGGTCATGTGACGTTTTTGGTGAAACTGTATGTTAATAATACTATCACCAAAGCGTACAAATACTATCTGTTCGAAGTTATTGTAACTTTTTAATTGGAGCTAGCTAATGTTTATATATATTACTGGTATGTATATATATTAATAGAATATATATAGGTAAGTAGGCGTTGAATAAATACTATAGAGTAAATATAGATGCGTATGAAGTAATTCTTCTCGCTTGACCACGAGGGATAAAACTAGAAATAAGAATTAATACGTAAAACTATATCTCAAGTTACCATGAGAAATGTACTACAGATATTTATTCTGGTTAAGACAAACATTACAAGGCAAAAGACAATTGATTACAAGATAAGTGACTCCACTGATAGCGGAGGCCTGGGTTTATATACCTCTTGGAGTGTGATGAGCGACCATAAGAGAGACACATAAATTAGCATTAGTTTACAGTGATGTTTGGTACTGGACATATCAATCATATAATATAAGCAATGGATTAGGTATAATACAAAATACAGGTGAGCGGTAGCCGGTGGCCCAAAGCGGTAGCCCAAACCAATGTAGCATTGATTTGGGCTAGAAACAAAGCATTGGATTAATATAGCAATGGAGTTGACATTAGTTTACATAAACAATTAATAATTGCATAAAGCAATGAATTAGGATACTATTCTAATGCAGTACACAAAGCATCATATATAAACATTAATATTCGCAGAGGCAAGAATGAAGTTTGACCGACAATAACATACAAATGAAGCATGGGCTTTAGCATAGGAAAATACTCAATACTAAAAGCTAACGTACATATGTATACGCGTGTATAAGACATACAAAATCAAAGTTCAGTAGAATGCTTATAACTTTATAACCGTCCGTAATATTTCATCGCGCTTATAACTATAGAAAGCCTACATATTGAGCTATATGTACAATATCTAACTTCCCTCCTCACTCTTCTTATACAAGTGTGGCATCAATATGAAGGTAATTCATTTTACCTGTATTAATCATGCATGCATATACATTCGCATATTAGAGCTAACGACTAAATATTATAATATAAATTTACATATAGTATTATGACGATACGTAAATGATCGTCACATCCCCTCCCCCTAAAATCAAAATTACTATTTTTTTTATAAGAAAACAAATTAATTTTGAAATTAAAAAAAATGAATGAGTAAGATGTACAAATTAAACAAAAAAAATTATTTTACTAAATATAATTTATATCGTTTGAGATAGTTAAATAAAATTAAGAGTTTGATTAGGAATTAGTGTTATATTAATTTTATTGCGTATGCCTGCACTATATATTTAGAATATATAATTAACACCAAACAAGCATTACATACATGGAATGCATTACTCTTAATACTGTATTGTTACTATTTACCTATTTTGAAATATCGTAATCATAGAATACTTACAACTGCTTACATTTATTTTGATTTAAACTTAAAATGACTACACAAAAGCGTCTAAGCAATAAGTTGACGCGGCTGTGAAAAATGATAGGACCCAAATGTAAAAATTTATAGGACACTATTGTGAAACCGAGGCTTAGAAATTAATACAGGTACTAGTGACTTAATCGTTGTATAGTGTGAATTTCTAGGACTATGATGGACGATATTTTTATGTTGTTATTGGTCTTGAAATTAATTGATATACTGCAATGTTGTGGAATTGGAATGTTAAACGAAGGGGTGTTGGCTTGAATGATTGAAGAACTGTCGTAATGAAAGTAAGTTAGTCCCCTCTAACATAATAGAATCCAAATCCACGTATAGGGTAGTAAATAGCGTTAGTCCATATCCAGGGTGAAAACACATAAGCATGTCAAAGTAAGCGTCCATACATCAGAAATAAGTAACTAGGTGAGTTGCTGCCAGGAATCAGTAGGTAGTGCTTAACTACCCTAATCGCAAGAATAGTCCATTCATGACGGTCAATGTACAATCAAGGTATTCACTTATCTCGTTGAATTTCTAGAAGTGAGATGATGGCAGGGTAGTAAAAAAAATTCATCTACTTTTGTAGGCATCAGATATTGTTGCGGATTAAATCAACTAACAAATCTCGTAATATAAGAAGTACAAGTCTAAGAGGAGGCCGGGTCAGGTATAATTTGTAATACGGTGGCATCTGGTTATTAAAATACTTCAGGTTTATTCCGGGATCAAATAGATAATTTGTAAATAACGTATGCAAGTGTGCATACATGTCGTCATCAACTGGTAATACAATCGACCAGGGTAGCAATAATTCATCAACAGCTTTAGAATTAGTGGCTGGAATACTGTAGTGACTTCTAGATAAGTACTTATCAAGCATGAGAAATTTGTGAGACAATTTGAGTGACTGCAAAAAATGTAAACAAATCCTCTTTAGTGGGAAACATATGGGGTCAAGAGTAAGTGAGGATGGTGTAGGATAGTTACAATGAACTACAGGAATAGGATATGCATCTGCGTGGTTACCAAAGCTCATAAATTTGAAGCATGACGTTGAAGCATTTGGACTAGGACTATTAATTTGTTCAAAGCTTTCATTTGCAGTACTAAATAAACGACTTGAAACAGATAATGCGCACATGACTCGAGACGGTTGTTCAGTGGGTACATATGCATAAACTGTAGCTTTTACTAGCTTTTTTTCTAATGCACCAGCCAGCAAAACTTCTTCCACCGCCACAGAATCAACATTATCATCCGTAACTTTAGTTACTTGTGGTGAATCAAATCGACTGCTTGAATTGTTACCGAAGCTTTGGTTATGTGAACTATCGTTAGACTTGATTGAAGACAATCGATTTAAATTTGATGCTGTTACATTACACAAATTAGGACATGGTAAAGAAGGAACAAGGACAGAAGTATTGTCTACAAATGACCAGCACTCAAACGACTCTAATGCGGCCTCATGCAAATTATAATTGCTCAGTGACTCTCTGAGTTCGGCGCCCTCAGTAGATACTGGATAAACACAGCTATCTTTAGGAAAAACTTGAAAATAAGAATTAACTACAAGTACTTGTGGTTGTGATGATTGAAATAAATCTAACTCTGATTCTAATTTAAATTGTAAAGAATGCAACTCGGCAACGAGTTGGTTTGTAAACAACTCCTGGGAAGAATGCATATTATTTACGTAAGCACTTAAAACCAAGGTATTTGCATCTTGAATATCTTTAAGTGCTGCGTATGTATCAATTGGTGGTGGCAAATTTTCTTCATGTGCTGGTACTGAAGTTTCATCAGCACAGTGGTACTCACATTCATTAGTGCTATTAAACTGTAAGTTTGCCCTACTAAATATGGGTAAAAAAGTCGGTGGAAAGTCCTCACCATAACTGTTGCAGTTGGGCTGCATAGTGCAGTCTCCAACATGTCTACTCATAATACAGCTAATACTAAAATCTAATGTACATTATATGACCCTGTACTTGTATAAGCAACGTTTGTAAATTTAACAAAATTTTGCATTTTTGACTTCACTGAAATCAAACTAGGTTCCACCAGTGGATTTTACAAAATGAAAAATAAATTTCAGCTTTATATAAAATCAACTTTAAAATTTCAAAAATTTCGCTATACATTAGATTTATAAGAATGAGTTGTTTTCTTCCAAGAAAACTCGTTTTTTTTCTTTTTCAAATCAAAGTATTACGCAGCCTAGCAACAACACCTGCTCAACTGGAATTCAACCCCTTGACCAAAATACTTTCAGTAATTTTAAAATTTACGGAAATTATTAGGATAAAAAATAAAAAGGATTCAATACTCAAATTAAATCCTGGCAAGATCGCCAATTTGTGACGTTTTTGGTGAAACTATATGTTAATAATACTATCACCAAAGCGTACAAATACTATCTGTTCGAAGTTATTGTAACTTTTTAATTGGAGCTAGCTAATGTTTATATATATTACTGGTATGTATATATATTAATAGAATATATATAGGTAAGTAGGCGTTGAATAAATACTATAGAGTAAATATAGATGCGTATGAAGTAATTCTTCTCGCTTGACCACGAGGGATAAAACTAGAAATAAGAATTAATACGTAAAACTATATCTCAAGTTACCATGAGAAATGTACTACAGATATTTATTCTGGTTAAGACAAACATTACAAGGCAAAAGACAATTGATTACAAGATAAGTGACTCCACTGATAGCGGAGGCCTGGGTTTATATACCTCTTGGAGTGTGATGAGCGACCATAAGAGAGACACATAAATTAGCATTAGTTTACAGTGATGTTTGGTACTGGACATATCAATCATATAATATAAGCAATGGATTAGGTATAATACAAAATACAGGTGAGCGGTAGCCGGTGGCCCAAAGCGGTAGCCCAAACCAATGTAGCATTGATTTGGGCTAGAAACAAAGCATTGGATTAATATAGCAATGGAGTTGACATTAGTTTACATAAACAATTAATAATTGCATAAAGCAATGAATTAGGATACTATTCTAATGCAGTACACAAAGCATCATATATAAACAATAATATTCGCAGAGGCAAGAATGAAGTTTGACCGACAATAACATACAAATGAAGCATGGGCTTTAGCATAGGAAAATACTCAATACTAAAAGCTAACGTACATATACAAAATCATAGTTTAGTAGAATGCTTATAACTTTATAACCGTCCGTAATATTTCATCGCGCTTATAACTATAGAAAGCCTACATATTGAGCTATATGTACAATATCTAACTTCCCTCCTCACTCTTCTTATACAAGTGTGGCATCAATATGAAGGTAATGCATTTTACCTGTATTAATCATGCATGCATATACATTCGCATATTAGAGCTAACGACTAAATATTATAATATAAATTTACATATAGTATTATGACGATACGTAAATGATCGTCACAGTCACAATATTGATGAGATTTTCATGAAACAAATTTGAAGCCACCACAAATGCGAGCAGGCTGGGTATTGTTTTTTACATTTGCTGCGACTAACCATTTTTTCACAGTTAACAGTTGAAGGGGCCCATGGCAAAAATCAGGAAAATGAGCTTCGCAAAAACGATTAGATACGTGTAAACAAATGAAAAATGTGCATGTACATACTACGTAATTTTAAAGTTCTGCGCGGCGAATACAAGTACATATATCTTAGGCATATCGGGGATTGGCAGTTTTTAAAATGTTTACGGCAGTGACGGGTAGTTATTTAAGACATCGGAAGTGTAGGCAAATATCTGATTTTTTATAAAATTTACAATTTTTTTAATTCTATTGGCAGTTGAGATACCTAATTTTTTCTATCACAACATTTGCATAAGTTATGCATTAGTTTTACATAAATATCAATATGTGTAATCTTTTATGCTATTAGAACATCTTTTTCTCAGTTCAATTTCTTGTTCTGTCAAAGCAACATGGCATCTCAATCTTAAGCTTCTAGTAGTGGGACACAAAACATTTATAAAACAGGTGCTAACAAATGGAAGTTTGTTAAATCCTTTGAATCATTAAAAGAAGCTCAGAAAAGTATTGGAGGCAATTGGAAAAAGAGATATTCCAATACGTCAACTATCGGAGATTTAAGGATGACTATGTCAGTGTACTACTGTTTTCATCACGGAAAGACTTGTAAAGCAAAAATACAGCTAGTGTATCCTGAAGTAAATGGTATGGTAGTGCTTCGTACGTTGAAGGCCAAGGATTATTCGACCATAAACTTTAATTTACCTTATTTCAATTTTCCTAATTTTGCCGTATTTGACTTTCACTTTACCTAATTTCAAATACAATAATTTTGATTTTCGTTTAATTCAGTTTTCGATGTAACCCATATGCTAACTGGGTTCTAAATTTTCATTTCTATATTTAAAAAAATGCGTACATACATTACATTACATGTCGTAAATATACATACCTACCTATGTAGGTTATAGATATTCAGGAAAGATATTCAGGGATCGTCCATAATGACGTCCTTCAAATATCATAGTTTTTAGATGCTGAGCTTAAGCATCTATTGAGATGGTCATGTCCGTCTGTGTGTCTATCTGTCTGTCCGTCAGTCTGTTCTTTATGCTCTACAGGTCACAGTTTTGAAGCGATGTTTTTAAAACCACTTTTAAATGATCAAAAAAGCGAGGGAAAAGTGCCCTATTGATATTGGAGTTGATCGGATTTACCAGTTTTCTACAATTAAAAGTTAAATGGACCAACGTTTTGAGCAATCAAAAAGCATGGTGAGAAAAACTGGTGTCTCCTATGTTTACAAGGCATATACTTACTTCCATCTGAAAATAGGTAGGTAGGTACGTACGCTGTCCATTCGCAGTACAATCCACACTCTTGACGTAGAGCGCACATAAATAACATACAAAATTGAATGCTGCGGAGCATTCAAAAATGATGTCAATACATTTGTTCCATTTTCTGACTTACCTAACTTATTCTAGGTAAGTATGTTGTGCGTTTTGCTTTCCTAGTAATTTAGTCGATCTGCCGGTAATGCTCCACAGGTCACAGTTTCTAACTGATTTTCTTCAAACAACTTTGAAACAACCACAAATAAATGGGCAAACAGCCATATAGTTTTGGGGTTAATCGAACTAACCAGTTTTTTTATAAACAACTGCTTAGTGGGCTCATGTCGAAACTCATTGAAAGATTACAACTCATTAAATTACCAAAAATGCACGGGCAAAGTGCCATATTGTTTCAGGAATTAATCATACTAACTTGTTTTCTATAAATAACGTTCAAATGGGCCTATGTCGAAACGCACTAATATGTACACCTTATTAAATGACTACAAATAAAATGGCAAACTGCCACATTGTTTTTAGAAATGATCGAACTAACCAGTTTTCTATAAATTACTGTTGAACAGGCCCATGTCAAAACGCATTAAAAGGGTACGAACAAAAAGCGAGGTAATAAGCAATAGCGTACATGCATATTTATTAAACCGGAAGGTGAAACTATGATTCTCGTTTGCGCCCTACTGAAGCACAAGTATAACTAATACTATTATTATTAACGTAACCAATCTTAAATACGATTAAGATAGGTTGGGGGATGCGTGGGGTGTTCCTTAAATAGCGACACCCAAATTATCATTTGTTTATTGGAATAGTTCATAAATGACGTCACCCAAATTTTTATTCTCTTATAAAGATAGTCCATTATTGACGTTACTCAATTAGCACTGTTACATTTTGATAGCTCATAAATGACGTCGCCTACATTATTATTCTTTTTTTTAGCTGGCCCAAAAATAACGTCGCTTGAGTCACTAATTTATTGTGATAACCCATAAGAGACTTCTCCTAATTCCCTTTACTATTAAGATAGTCCAAAACATGTAACACCGATGTAAAACGACATGTTCATTGATCCCGTTATTTAATAAATGAATTGTCGACCGAAGAGGCTACAATTTCTACAAGATCTACCTATATTTTCTAGCATCTTTGTTGAGTTAAAGTGCAAAACGCGGCACGAGGAGAGAAGAGAGAATCTCTAGACTCGATCACAATGAGATAAAGACAAAGACTCTTATAGCCTAATTTCCTTCCATACATATACAATGTTCATAGGAATACTTTTGCAGAAATTTTAAAATAATATCCCTGCTGCGAGATAGCTTGCAGATTTAATTATAAGTTAACCTAATATAGATAGTACCCAAACCAATTAAAAGTATTATTTGCTGACTTATAATTATTATTGTCTTTTCTTACATAGTTAGGAAAAGAATAGAGGCCACAACAATTCCTCCCACAGGTTCTCTCCAGATCTTTCAGACAGCATCGGCCATCTGACAGAAAAGGAGGGAGACCCATGGAAGGAGGAAGATCTAAAGAAAATGCAACACGCGATCCTTCAACCCTATGCCTATCAACCAAGAGATGAATCAAGAAAGGACGCTGCCCTGCGGCCGAGATGCATCTCGAAGAAAATAAAACGAGGAAAGAGGAGACCTCAGCATGCTTCAGCAGTTCGTAAATCGACTCAAGAGGAGAGACAAGTTCCAAGAATCGGCTCCGCACAGAACTAAACATCACGATCTAAATTCATCTTGATTATCTTCTTTTTCTATATTTTCTTCAGTTTTTGAAATGGAAAATACTCAGTTGAAGGGAAGGGAAAATATGGAAACCCCAAAGGGGATAAGGCATTTACAAGGGGATTGTCCCGAGAACGCCTGTTTGCGTCACTGTAAATCTAAAAAAAATAAGAAAAATACTTGCAGTAAAAGTCTATATATTCGTATTCTTGTTCATCGCATTTTCCATATTCGCCGTTCCCCTCTGTTAGTTTGCGTTAAGTTTTCTAAAATAATTATGTGAGATCAACAGACCACTAATTAGAAATGTAAAAGTCAAAAATCAAATATTCGTGAATTACCTGTACTTCATCTGGACTCGGAAACCATACGCACTGCTCCGGCGGTGCGCGTAATAAAATCATTGTAAAATATTATTATAAAATTATGTGTGGACGAAAACCTAATAACAAAAACAAGAAAATTATTTAATTTTCGAATCGTTAATTCTGTTGCTCCCGGCCATGAGCCGAACGGAGAAAATTGTATCATTTCTGATTGAATTATAATTTCTTTTGCTTTTGAATTTAATATAAACTTAACTCTATAACTAACCTCTCCTTTTTGATCGTTCGTGTACTTATTAAATTGGCAAAATTATTTTCAATTCTCATCCCTAGGCATACATAGAATATAAAAGAAAATTAATAATCCATTAATTAAAAATATAATAAATAAATGATTGGCATGAATAATAGACGTCGAGTGCAGTTCCTCGCGACTCCTTGCACGTAATCATAGGGATCTGACCCCATCCATAAAATAACATAAAAAGTATAAAAATAAAGGCAGAATTAAAGAGAAAGCAGAAAAGTGATCCCGGAACCCTGATCAAGTTTACGGGTTTGCCTTTCTCTCTGATCTTGACAGTTGGCCATGACCACGAGCGGTGCCTCTCTTCAGCGGGCTTGCCTACCGTCAAACTGCTCTCCCCCACTGTCCTCATTTGCAAAAATAAAACAAACATAAATAAAATAAATAATTTAGATAAAAATTAAAATAAGACTCAAAACGTAACTTACCATTGTAGCTATATTTGAGATACTCGGCAGTCTTCAGTAGCTGAGCTTCTCCCTCCCCATGGCCTCTAGTCCTTAACTAGAGTGGTGGACACCCCCTCAAATAAACTATATCTACCATCTGACAATATCTAATTTACCATTAAAAATAAAAATATGGGTGTAATAATAGGAAATCATAAATTCATAAATAAATTCAGAGAAAAATCCCCAAAAGCTGACTTGAGGAGGTAAGGTAAACTCAGGGATGGCCTCCCATCCGCTCCCTAAAGCGGGGGAGAATACCATTCTTGTTTTATAGTACTTAATACTTCACTTGTCACATAACCCGCATTATATTTTACTGTGTACGTATAAAAGTACCTATTCCAACACATAAGCAAGAGCTATAAAGCCCGTGTAGTAGTTTTGTGGTAGTTTTACCAGACCATTTTATTTTTCTGCTACACTATAAAGGACAGCATTAGCAATACCAGCGGTATATACGTTAAATACGGCTCTGCTTGAGTTGTAGAACATTTTTCTCCCGGATATTATCCCCCCGGAAACTTTCCTCCCAGATCGTACAGAGGACATTTTCCTAACAGCATCAAAACCACAACCAAAATAAGCGAGTGTTCTTTCACAGAAATTATGTACTAGTAGATGTTTCCAGAAATATGCAACAGCTATAAACTAAAGTACTAAAATTCTCTTCACCATTTTTTGATGAAGTAACAATTACGTAAATATTTATTACTCAAAAGCAACGAAGGTAATGTCAATATTATTGCAAACATCTTGTAGCCTGACCTCAATGCAAACAATGCTTTAACAGTCTGAAACACAATAATAAATGAAATAAAGTGATACCGGGAAAACAAGAGATTTATCTCAAATCCACCAGGATTCTACCCGAAAACCAATATTATTATTATTATTACTAAAAAACAAGGGCTTAAGCCTTGTTTTATGGCAGCCCTAACAGCAGAATTAGGTATTTTGAATTTGCCGCCAAATTTAAGTTTCAATTACAGGTTTTCAATTAATGGAAGCAATGATGCCGCACAATATGTTGTTGGTTATCTTATTCATAATTAATTTCTGTAATGCAACCAAAATTTCAAAAATCCAATTTTTGAATTTCCCGCTAAAACTTTAAATATCGTGTTAAATGAAGATTTCGACCAGTAACTCAGTAAACTTACACAAACATGATATATCATTAGAAAGGTAACAAAAAGGCGAATCTAAATAACTTCGTGTCCAAGCACAACCGTTATTAGGTTTTAAATGGTTTCAAAAAACTTGAATGAAAATTTAAAAATTTTATTGAATTTTGTTGAGTAATATATCATTTAATTATATCAGTCTTTTTGTTTTTAGTTGTGGCCCATACAACACATTTTAGGGGAAATTTAAAATTTGAAACACCGTTATTTTGAAAACGTTTTTCAAAAACGCAAGCCTCGTTCCGTTATTTGAATTCTACTATTGATTACCTTTCAAATGATATATGGCTCGATAAAATTGGTCCAGTATTGCCAAATTAGGGAGGCAAGTGGGCTCAGTGGTGCACGGTGCACGTCGAGATACGGGCTGTCGATGAGTGAAAAGCATATGTAGTAATATATTTTGCATACGAGATACCCTAATCCACTTGTCTTCACGGAGCAGTTTTTTCTGCTGTCTCTCTATATGAGCTGAGAGGAGGGGAAATAGAGCTATAGTTTGGGATGGACAGGGAAGTAAGAAGAGGCTACATGGAGAGCGACTACGGAGATCTGTGAACAGAGGCATGTACTTCTAGTATGTGATCACTCTGACCGTGACAGAGCCGGGGCTTAATAGAGGGAGAGTCCTTTTACTCAAAGTGATACGCTTTCTAGAACTTGTACCATCCCTAAACTGTATCCTCTCTTCCTCAATTCGATTGCACTGACGGAGGACGTACCATAGAAAATCTGTTCCATATAAGGTAGGCAGGTGTAGAGGTGACATGGAGTCCGCTTTGGCTATGACGTGACACACCATAGAGAATGAGGATACTCCGAGCACCATGGCCTGGGTAGTCAGTCGCGTCAGTACACTCGTCAGAGAAGGTTGAACGTAGAAAGCTGAAGATTTTTTTAAAATTCTTTTTTTGTGTGTGTCGTGTGTGTGCGTAAAAGGGAAGAAAAACCGGTGTTTTGAAGATGGAAAGCCAACCAGAGAAGATGGTAATCGTAGAGGAGTACTCAGGTATCGGTCTTTGCTTCATTCAGTACCCGGTTTTTCTTTTTTAGTGGGTATATTTTTAGTTTTTTTTACAAAAAATAGATATTCGGAGGCATGAGGCAGGGGCATATAAGGTGTGTGTTAAGTTGGAGCTCCGGCTCCCTCCCTACGGCAGACCTTGTCATTTTGTCTTGGCAGTAGTTCCGTGGTTGGTGGGTAGATGGCGTTATATCTATAAACGGGGCATCTGGACCAACTGTAGTTTTAGTTGTAAGTATTATTGGTGGAAGTTCATAATTCAATTTGAACTTGCTACTTGGCATGTTGTAGCACATTGTGCTGTGTATTGGATTCTGTACACAAATGGATGGTACACTTGTACTGTCTTATGGAATAGGATCCAGCATAAGTTTGGTTATTTCCTATTAATTTCTAGGTGGAGGCATAGGGTTTGTGACGGCATCGTTAGTGATTTTGGCTCACAGTATGCAGTGTATGCTTGGACCTGGTCATGGCACACGGATGGTGGGGTCATGCACTGGCATGTTGAATGTGGTGTTGCATGGAGTGAGCTGGCTGATGGTACTCCTTACGCACTACCCATGCATATTGGGGAAAAGCCGTTACGCACAGCTAATCTTGATTTAAGTGAAATTGACATGGTTTTGGCCCCTATTGGGCTTGTTTTGGGGACATCATATTCACTAAATGAGGAAATTCTGTATATATTAGGGAATCTCCTTGTTTTAAATTTGGAGCCTGAGGATTGTGCTACTAATGCGGGAGTGGTTGAAGTGGTTGTCTCAAAGGAGGTGGAGGATCATCTGCTGGATAACTTCTTATGTGACTCGAGTGGGACTATGGTGTTTTCAGGTGATAGTAAAGAGCCAGCACAGTTCTCTCGGGTCATGGGGGTGGGAGGTACTAAAGTGAAGTCTGTAACGTCTGGAGTGAGCGACCTTCATCTTAATGAGGTTGCTGGTGGGTCCAAGGGGGGTGCTGTTCTGGGACCTGAGTCTGGGGCATTGGGGGGGGGGGGAATACTCCTAAGAGTATCGGGTTAGGGGGTGGCTTGGTTGTGAGAAACATCATTACGGCTGCGCGTACTCCTGCCAATAGGGCACCTGCTACTACTGATGTCCCGGATCAGGTTAGGGCTAGGAAAAATTATCAGAATAAGAAGAAGCGGGAGCAGAGGAAGAAAAGGCGAAGGGAGGCTGCGCTGGCCAGTGGTGGAGGAGGGAGTGTGCCGTCAGAGGGTGGGCCATCAGGGGGCTGGCCTTTAAGGGGCAGCTTTCTTCACGTATCTGGTTCAGGCGTATCTCCTGTACAAAAAGCGGCTAAGAAACCCTTTAGAGGTAGGGACTTGGCTGCTCGGGAGCTTCAAGGAAGGAACAGTGATGTGGCAATGGAGGGCTTAGAGCCTAGGGCGGCCACTGCTTTGGTACTAGTGGATGATTTCACTAGTCTTTGAGTCCCGCCAGGTGATGAGAACTCGGTTCTTATTGGGGTGGTGGACTGGCCTGAAGATCAGGGCCTACCGTGGGTGGCATGTGAGCACTTTAGGAGTGAGCTTCTGAAGTGCGTGAATCGGGTGACGGACTCTGCTGGAACGGGGAAGTGCAGGTTTAAGGGGGTCCATTGTGTAAAGGGGCGGATCCGAATTGATGCGGAAAATTTGGCTGCTAAGGCTTGGGTCAGTGAAATCTGTGATGGAATTTTGTAGGGTAGCGCTGAGAGGGAGAAAAAGAAGTTCTCTCCTTATGCGCTCCCTGTCGTGAAGGAACGTCAAACGAAGTTGAGAGTGGAAGTGGAGGGACCAGGATCTGGGATTGATTATCGTGATTCGTTCTCGGATTTTCTGGTCCTTCTGAGAGACCGCAATGCGGGGTTGTCTACGGGTCTTTAGAGGCCGTATTTTGAGCGAAATATAACCAAGCTCAGACAACCTTGGCACGTATGGCATCTAACGGTTGATGAAGACAGTGACAAGTTTCTGTCTGATCTTGGTTATAGGCTTCATTATGGTTTGGGTTTGGTTCTGTTTGAGGTTGTGAGTAAGTCGGGCGGTGCTTGTGGCGGTGTGCGAGGTTAATTACCTTTAACACCGGGTTGGGTCAACAATCTGGAGGGGTCTCTCCCATGGCCCTTTCCATGATTGACCTGACCCAAATTAACATGCACCACTCAAAAGCGGCGGCCTCAAGCTTATCCGGTCTTTGCGATAGAGTGGTGCGACACAAAAATAACCAAAACTGCAGTGCTGCCAGTACTCATCCGATCTGTACGCACATCTGTCTCATCCAGGAACCATATTGTTATAAAGGAGCTGTAAGAGGGTTAGGCAGAGCTGACCAACTCTTTGCATCTGCATCGCATGAGACTCCGCGCTCATGTGTTCTGATGTCGAGAAACGTTAAGGCACAGCTGCTGTCGCAGTTTACTGATAGAGATACTGTCTCTGTTATTACGTGGTGGACCAAGGGTCCGATAGTATTTGCCTCTGTGTATATGCCCGGGGAAGCATGTGATTCCCTTGGTGTATTAATGCGCAAGCTGGTTGAATACTGTGAGATCAACAAACTGCCTCTGATTATTGGTGCTGACGCCAACGCTCATAACCAGGTCTGGGGCAGTTCTGACACGAATCGCAGAGGGATTGAATTGTTTGAGTATATCTGGGCTACTGACCTATCGATGGTGAACCAGGGATCTACTCCAACGTTTGTAGTCTCCAACAGGAGCTAGGTAATTGACATTACCCTGGCTAATAGGCTGGCTGAACTTTGGGTGAATGAGTGGGCTGTGTCAGATGAGGAGTCGCTTCTGACCACAGATAAATTCGCTTTCGGATTTTGGCCGGTCTGCCACAGGTTGTTCGGTGTAGGAGTATTAGGAAAGTTGCATGGGGTAAATTTACCGAGTGTCTTAGTGAAAGATTTAACTCAGCTCCTGGTAGTCAACTGTCCAGCATTGAGGCGGTGGATGCTGAGGCTTTGGCTATCGGGATTGCTATGACATAATCTCTCGAGTTGGTGTGTCCTTTGAGGGCTGTACGGCGGAAAGCTAGAGTTGCGTCGTGGTGGACTAATGAGCTGACAGCCTTGCGTCATGACACGGCCTCTCTATTTAAAAGGGTTGGTCGGCATCGACGTGACCCGGTAAGATGGGCTGAGTATAAGTAAGCCCGTAACATCTATATGTCGGCTGTTCGTTGTGCTAAAAGAAGGTCATGGACAGAGTTTTGCAGTGGGGTTAGCAAGTTTGGAGATGCAGTCAAGTGTCTGAGGAGTATAGAGGGAAGCGGATGTAGAACACCTGTGTCTGTCTTTGATGAGGTCACCAATGGTCTTACCTTATCGATAGATGAGACACTGGTTGTCCTACTGGCATTACTTCCCGGGTTGTGACAATGGGCAGTTGTACATCCCAGAGCATGGTCTGTGCTCACTCGGTGCGCATGGCTGCTCTGGGATTGTGACCGAAGATAAAGTGCGGACTGCTGTATGGAGTTTGTTTTCTCCCATATAAATTTGCGGACTCAGACGGTATTCAACCTGTATTAGTACAGAGAAGTTTACCGGTCGTTGAGAAGCGGTTAGTTGCTCTGTATCAAGCGTGCTTGGCACTGGGTACTGTACCGCGGTGTTGGACAGTGGCTAAGGTAGTTTTTCTACCTAAGCCGGGCAAGGGGGACTACAGCAAGGTTTCTGCATGGCGGCCTATTTAGCTTGCACCTGTCTTGCTGGAGGTCCTTTAAAGACTGGTTGACGGGCATATTAGAACTCCTGAGTTGGAGAGTAGGCTTAGGGCAAATAATCAGTTCGCGTGCCTGAGGGGCCTCTCTACGGATACCACCATTCATAGGGTAGTGGCGTTTTTAGAGAGCGCTGGAGTCCGGGCAGATGGTTTTGGGTGCCTTTGCTGACATTGAGGATGCATTTAATAATGTTCTGTTTAGTGCAATTGTGGCAGCGCTGGACAGGTTTGGTGTGTGCTACTTGTTGAAGAGATGGATTGACTTTGGACTCAGACATAGGCGGGTAATGTCGGAGGTCAATGGCAGCTCAAGATATCGTGATGTTGAGAGAGGCTGTCCACAGGGTGGTGTTATTTCACCGCTTCTGTGGAACCTTGTTATGGATTGCCTATTATTAAGGCTTCCACTGACAGCGTCGTCTACTCTGTCACAGGGCTACGCGGACGATACTGGAGTGCTTCAAGGTGGCAAGGTGTACCACACACTTGCACATCGGGTTACTGATGGTCTGAATATCATTGGTGACTGGTGTGTGGAGGTTGATCTTCGCCTTAACGCTGAGAAGACTGAGTTGATTTTGTTCACCAGGAATACCAGGTTCTGCCCTCCGGCGCTGAGGTACAGAGGCGTGAATCTCGAAATCCGGCGTTCGGTTAGATATCTAGGCGTTACATTGGACAAGAATCTGACGTGGATGCCTCAATGCAAGTCGGTTGTCAGCAAAGCGGGGGTGACTATGGCCCGATGTAAGCGCATGATAGGTCGGAAATGGGGATTGTCACCTAAGGTTGCAAGGTGGGCTTATTCGTCCCTTATTCGACCTGCTATTGAGTATGGGATTGTGGCGTGAGTAGCGGCATTAGAGAAATGCTCGTATGTGATTATGTTGAATAGGGTGCAACCCCAGGCGTGTCTAATGATCACTGGTGCGCCTCGCTCAACGCCAAGTGCGGCCATGAAATGCCTTGTTGGACTCATTCCTTTGGATGTATGTCTTAAGGGAGTGGCTGTTAGATCTATGCATATGCTGAAAACAAGGGGGTTGTGGATGATCAATCCGATGTTTGGGTGTTCCAGTAGTCATACTGTGATCTGTGAAAAATGGGGGCTTTGTGACCCAATTCTACGCATGCCAGTGGACTGGACGTATCGGTACCTAGAGTATCGTAGGTTCAGGGTGGAACTTGGGTCGAAGGCTGATTGGGTAAGGGATCTATCCCTGGGTGGGTACGGAATTGTGTGCTATACAGACGGCTCACGTGAGGGTGATAACACTGGCTGCGGAGTTCTTATTGAGGACAGAAGTCTAGGGGGTTCACTTACCCTTACGGCTATGTCTGTGTATTTAGGAGCTGATGCCTCTGTGTTCCAGTGCGAGATTTTTGGCATTTCTCTGGCAGCTCACTGGCTGCTTGAGAATGAGCACAGAGATCTCCCGGTTAGGATATTTAGTGACAGTCAGAGCTCTTTGCGCGCACTATCTAGGCCTTACACTGCCTCCAGTGTGGTGGGTGACTGCCGCTCACACCTCAATAGACTCGCGGAGAGAGGAAGTGAGGTGGAGCTGGTTTGGATTCCTGCTCACTCGGGGTTCAGGGGTAACGAGGAGGTTGATAGGCTGGCAAAGGCTTCGCATGATGGTAGTTGCAATAGGCAGTTTGGTCTGAGGCCAATTCTACCACTCCCTATCTCCGCTGTCCATTGCGCTATTGCGGAATGGACCAGGCGTGAGCACTTGAGACAATGGACTGGGTTGCGGAAGTGTAGACAGGCGAAGCTCTGGGTATCGGCACCACTGTACGGTAACGCGTCAATGGTACGATACCCCAGGGAACAGTTGAGATGGTTGGTTGGGTTAGTTACTGGGCATGGGACTTGGGGCAGTCATGGATGGAGGATTGGAGTACTGGACTCACCACGGTGCGGGCACTGTGGAGAGGAGGATGATACACCGATGCATTTCCTGACGTCATGTCCAGCCTTCCTATTATTGAGAAACCTCTACCTGGGTGGTTGTGTTATCTCGTTAGAATTGTTAGGTCAAGCGTCAGTGGGTCAGCTAGTGGCGTTCTTGTATGCCACTGGCAGGCTCATACGCTGATCTGGTTTTTAAGTTATCTAGGGGGAGTCTGCAATAGGCCATTAGAAATATGGCCTCGGCGGCGTCAGTCTTGTAAACGAGAGTGGACCCCTGACAATTAATAATAATAGATGGCCTGGGTAAATAATCAGTAAAATGTCTCCTTAACCAGGAGCTAAAACCAGGGGTCTCACAGAGCGCGACATTTAAGATAGTCTGTAATCAATAGGTATAACTTCCCAAGTAAGTTAAGTATAATTTACACCGCAAAAACTCAAAGGGTACACTCAGACTTGTCTGTATAGTGTACCCCAGAAGAGTAAAGCGGTAAAAGTAAATTGTTTCGAAGTGTACATTGGCTTATAGCCTGTAAGTACGATACTTCTAACATACATACATACATATTACTAATAATTAATAACAGTAGCTTGTGTTTAAAAATAGAATTAAAGTACCACATAAATAAAAATACTTAAAGAAATTTGGGGCTCGAAGCAGATGCTGAGCTTACAGTGCAATTTTGCTTTAAGCTTTTTTTATTTTAATAAAAGAGTAGAATCCTATTGTGGCAATTCTCAAATGACGACAGCGTCTAACTCACCTTCCACGTTATTCACTTGAATGTGACATTTTATTAAATCTGTAGTCACAGACACAGTTTTATCATTTTGGAGTGACGGACAGCAGGTGGCCAGATGTTTGCCGGTTGTACAAATGGTGTAGGTATGACTGGAGGCGTGCAGTTATGCATCGAAACCTTAAGCTGGGAAAAAGAGGTGTCGATGCGAACGCTCCTTGTACCACAATGTTTCTTACGTGTGGGATGAATGCCAGTGGTGTAGATAAGAGTCGCACGGGTACGAGCAGTACGGTTACGAACAGTAAGAATTGGTATGATACGATTACGAGTCGTACCAGGATACGTATATGTGCATGAAATGTAGTTAAAATAGGTTGGAAAAAATTTTAAAGTTGGAAATTGGGGTACTTAAAACTATGATATTTGAAGTACGTCATTATGGACGATCCTTGAATGTCTATAATCTACATAACCAAAATGTATGTTCATGACATGTAAATCAAATAGGTTGGAAAAAACTTTAAAGTTGGAAATCGGGGTCTTTAAAACCTTGATATTTAAATTATGTCATTTATGGACGATTCATGAATATGTATCACATGTATATTTATGTTCATGACATGTAGTTAAAATATTTTGAAAAAAAATTTAAAGTTGTAGGTACTAAGAACTATGATATTTGAAGGACCTCATTATGGGCGATCCCTGAATATCTTCCCTGAATATCTATAACCTACATAGGTATGTATATTCATGACATGTGGTTAAAATAGGTTGGACAAAAATTTAAAGTTGGAAATGGGGGTATTTAAAACTATGATATTTGAAGGACGTCATTTATGTACGATCCCTGAATATTTATTACTACCTATCTACATAATTTACTGGAATTTTGAAAATTTTGCAATACTGGGCCGATTTCATCGAGCCATATATCATTTGAAAGGTAATCACTAGTAGAATGCAAGTAACGGAATGCGCAAAACAAAACGTTTTCAAGATAACGGTCTTTTAATTTTTGCAGTTCGCCAAAACTTTTTGGATTGGCCACAGTAGAAAAACCAAAAAAATGGTGTCTGCTTATTTTAGAAGAGCTTTCAAATGATATATCACTCGACAAAATCCGTTAACTTTTTTAAATTTGCAATTATGTTTTTTCAAAGCCATTTAAAAACTAAAAACGATCGTGCTTCGACACCATGTTCATTCCCTTTGCCTAATTGTTACCAATCTAATGATACATCATTTCAGTGTAAGTTTATTGAGTGACCGGTCAAAATCTTGATTTAACACAATATTTAAAGTTTTGGCGGGAAATTCAAAAATTTAAATTTTGAATTTTTTGTTGTACTACAGAAATTGATTATAAATAATAATTTACACAGCTTTTTCAAATTCAAACCGCCCTATTTCGGTGTTAGGGCTGCCATTAAATTTTCCCTGGATATTTATGTTCATGACATGTAGTTAAAATATTTTGAAAAAAAATTTAAAGTTGTAGGTACTTAGAACTATAATATTTGAAGGACGTCATTATGGACGACCCCTGAATATCTTCCCTGAATATCTATAACCTGCACAGGTATGTATATTCATGACATGTAGTTCAAATAGGTTGGAGAAAATTTTAAAGTTGGAAATGAGGGTACTTAAAACTATGATATTTGAAGGACGTCATTATGGACGATCCCTAAAATATCTTCCCTAAATATATATATCCTACAAAGGTATGTATATTCATGACATTTAAGTATTTCAAATAGGGTGGAAGAAATTTTAAAGTTGGAAATAGGGGTACTTAAAACTATGATAGTTGAAGGACGTCATTTATGGACGATCCCTGATTATCTATAACTTATTCCCTGCGTATCTGACAGAGCCTGACGTAGCAGACCACAGACCATGACCATTGAAAACTGTAGCTGAGATTGGTTGGGTCTCGGTCTGTACTATAAGATATACTTGTATTCACCGCGCAGACCTTTGAAATTACGTATGTAAATGCACGTTCTCTATTTGTTTACACTTATCTAATGGGTTTTGGGAAGCTCACCTTTCCTGATTTTTGACATGGGCCCTTTCAACTGTTAATTGTCCACCGTGCGCCCGAAGTAGATGCTGAGCTTACACCAAGAAAGTATCATCACTGGAAAAGTTTGTTTAGTAAGGTTAACAAAATCGTAACTAAACCTCAAGGGGTTATCGCTGGTGAAAACAGACTACGCACGAGCTTTGCTGACTCAAGTGGGTTAAATACAAATGCTGCTGCTTCGAGTGGGCTTTAATAAAATAGCTCCGGTACGAGTGAGCTAGGTACGAGTGTTGATGATGACATTAGGCACGGAACATGTGGTCCTGGTACATTGGTTGGCACGGTAGCATTAGCACATTAACATGTATGTTTGTATTGTATTTATACAGCTTTTGACTTTCAACCATTGGTTATGTCCACTGTTTTCTCATACAACATTTGCTCTATGAGCTTAGGCATATCCGTTTACTTAATTCATGCCTTTATGTTAGAGGGGATCCTTAAAATAGTAATAATTGAATAACGTTAGCTATGAACGATCCCCGTATACCAGTAACATCTCATGTTAAAGATTTTAGTTTACTTAATTTTTGAACTAATGACAAATAGCTCTAAAATCGTAATAATCAACGTTATTTACGGAGGATCCCAGTATGCATACTAGTAAGATCGCATGTTAAACAGCTATTTACTTTATTCTTGAACTAATGGCAAAGAAGATCCCTAAAATAGTCATGTTAGA
The DNA here is from genome assembly GCA_949802685.1 of Dicyrtomina minuta. Lineage (NCBI taxonomy): Eukaryota > Metazoa > Arthropoda > Collembola > Symphypleona > Dicyrtomidae > Dicyrtomina > Dicyrtomina minuta. The sequence goes on along the minus strand of OX461808.1, from coordinate 102,837,590 downwards.
ATAACGTCATTTGCGGACGATCCCCGTATGCATACTAGTAACATAGCTATTACAGTCTCTAGTTATCTCGCTTCCTATGTTTCCCGTACACATAAGTGTGTCCAGTATTGAAATGAAAATGCGGTGGCGCTGGTGTTCCTTGGATCAAACAGGCTCAGCCTATCCATTGCATTTAAACGTGTCGGGTGGAGGCTGAAGACTAATTAATTAAATAAGCCACTAATGGTGTAATTGAATGTCTCAAATGAGGTTAAATAGGTAAGCAGATATATTGTCTTCAATTTGGGATTTATTTCAATATAATTATTAGCTCCTGGAGTCTGCGTGAAGACAAAACAAAAATTAAGATTTTCTAGCTTGGACCAAAGCATCGAAAAAACTTATTCTATGACTTTCTGTCATTGGATCAGCATATAACCAATTCAAAGTACTTAGCGGGACTACTGCCTGCTGTAGTATGGTTAATGATAATGGTTGGGTCGTTACCCGCCATGTACTTTGAATTGGTTATATGCTGACCCATTGACAGAAAGTCATAGAATAAGTTTTTTTGATGCTTTGGTCCAAGCTAGAAAATCTTAATTTTTGTTTTGTCTTCACACAGACTCCAGGAGCTAATAATTATATTGAAATAAATCCCAAATTGAAGACAATATATCTGCTTACCTGTTTAACTTCATTTGAGGCATTCAATTACACCATTAGTACCGTAATTAATCAATGAATCTTCAAACTCCATCTGTCCCATTTGAATGCAATGGACAGGCTCAGCGTGGTTGATCCTGTGTCATTAGGCTTGTTACATTACATGTACTTAAATAGATGACTGATGTAGGAAGTCGAATCGTCAGTCATAGTCAGTCGAGTCTCCACCGAGCTAGAGTCAAGTCTGATCTCTCGTCCCTTTCCTATCTGTCATAGGTTAAGGAGTTTACAGAATAAATATAATCTGTATATAATTATCTTGTGATAATAGAACCTCGTTAATTATCATACAGATCCAAGCAAGGGGCTGTGGCATCTGATGAATATTTCAATACTGGACACACATAGCATATTGCCAGAGTTATGACAACTAGTATACAGGCTATGCTAGTAATATAGCATGCTAAAGACACTGTTTTCTTAAATCTTTAAATATTGACTAAAAGGGGATCTTTAAAATTGTAATGTTGAAATAACGTCATTTACGGAAGATCCCTGTTTGTAAGATCGAATGTTAAAGGTATTCGTTTACTTCATTCTTAAACTAATGACAAATGGGATCCCAAAAATGGTAATGTTTGAATAACGTAATTTGCGGACGATCCCGGTATGCAAACTAGTAAGATCGCATGCTAAAGAAATTGGTTTACTTAAATCTTGAAATAATGACAAAGGTGATCTCTAAAATCGTAATGTTGAAATAACGTCATTTACGGACGATCCCTGTTCGCATACTAGTAAGATTGAATGTTAAAGGTAGTAGTAGATTGCGTATATGTGATCATGCCTTAAGTGTGATCAATGGCTGCGGCTGGTGCTAAAACACAAGCTGCATCAGAAATCCTTTACTAGGCGGTAATGATAGCTTTTACTCTTACCTGCTCTTACTTAACTAACTACCGTATAATTTAGAGCGCGCAACTTTGAAAACCTGGGCAGAGTAAAATCTCCGAAATCCGAATATCAGAATAACTCCTTTTCCGAATTTTTTTCCGAGTTTTCAAATTTTAAAATTTCCAGTGTTGTATATTTTAGAATTAAACAACGTGTGCAACGTGATTTACACATGCATTACTAACTAGTTGAAGATATTGTTTGAGATTTTCGTACAGAGGGTTCCCGCTAAAATAGATGAAAGTCAAAAGTGTCAAATCCGGGAGTTGTGCTATAATGTGATCATTCCATGCGCTCAAAATGTGATCAGAGCTGCAGATGGCTATAAGCATCGAATTAACTCAGTTTATGGAACAGCTTATTAAAATAATTTGACAATGCTGTTTTACATCATTAGGGATCGTCCATAAATGATGTCGGCCGTATGGTGTGAGTCCAGTCAGATTTTGAAGACATATTACTTATAGTGGTTTAAGTAACGTTGATGTCATGAGATGGAGGTGAATGAGTCCTAAAGAAGTTTTAATTTGGGTGACATGTATGAACCATCCCTTACAGTAAATTTTGATTTTTTGTAAATAAGCAAAATGGTTGGGTATTAAAATTCTGTGTGTCGTTAGCATTATTGTGGCGTGTGTAGCTCAAGATAAATCCATTAGTTCAGGAGGAATTCCTCGATCATTTACGCAATTGCTGTTATCACAAGTTAAGTTACAGATGGCGAATTTTCGTTTATTTTATTTTTACCCACCAAGATGATGACATCATTCATGGGTAACCCCTTAAGAATCGTGATCAAAGAATATCATCGCTAGGGTCAGCTGGTCTACCCAAATATTGATGACTGATGACATCCTATTTTAAAATAGTCGCGTACTCAATGGTAAGGGATCATCCGTAAATGATGTCAGGGGTACGGTTAGTGGGTCAGCTAGGATATTGATGACAACCTACGTTAAAGATATCCATCTAATCCACACAATGGTTCGGTTGATGACAGGGTAATCATAGGGTCGTAGAAATGGAGATATTTCGATGACATCATTTATGGGCAACCCCTAAAATGAAATAGTGGTGGGACAAAACAGTCATTAATTGTATAACGCCATTTGCAGACCACCCCAAAACATGTGATTTTGTAACTTTCACTGTAATATTAATGCATTTTTAACTGATCACATTTTGGGACACGGTGTTCCCATTTACAGCATTTTTGAAATTTCAAAAATTATCGAAGTTATTTCATACAATTCGATATAAGTCTTTGAATTTTCAGTTTATCGGTTTGATATTTTAAGGGTACATAGAGAATGAACTGGCTAGTATTTTAGTACATAAACAGTGAATTTAGAGGAAGTACAAAAAAAGTTACAGATTCTCAAAGTTGAAAAAAATAAACCCGATCACACATACACACTCTACTACTATCCGTTTATTCCATTCATTATTTAACTAATGACAAATGGGATCTCAAAAATCCGGCGCTTCGCGCCGGATTTGTCGACCGTGGGCTGGCCCGAAGTAGATGCTGAGCTTCAACAAAGGCGCAAGACAATTCATGTTACGCTAAAAGATAATACAAGATTTGGCACTGGATTGCGAAGTCGGGGGAGTCGGCCCCAAACTTGGATTGCATTCGAGTTGAGTTGGGTCTGGTTGAAGTGAGGAAGATTCAGTTTGGGGTAGGGAGATGGTATAAGTGGACTGGTGGTATGTATGTTTATCCGTGGCCTTGTGCAAGAGACGGAGATATATATGCCTTAATACAGATATTCTGTAGCCATGCCACGTACACTTTGTATATACCTATACCCACACTAACTGTTTACTACTTGCTCTTCCAGCTCACCGCTCTCGTCTGCTCTCTCTAATAGTTCAGGGGTCGGCCGGTGCACTGTGACGCTGAATTCGCCCTAGAGGAGGATTGAGACCCCTCAGCTATTGCGATGTGGTTCCACGGTGATCCGCAGCTCTGCTGGAATAGAATGTCGTTGCAGAGATGCAGTTTAATCTATCCTCTTAACCCGGTCCGCAGTGACACACGCGACTAGCAATGAAAATAGTAACTAAGAAAATGATGAGAACCCCAATGTGATTTAGTTTCATAACTATATCGCGGGAGTTTCAAATCAAATAGTAATTGAAAAGAGTGGGACGATGGATGTAAAGTCTTCAAGTCCCTATACTCTTTCATACATACATACATATTACAAGATTTGTGGAAGCTCCCCTACAATCAATAAGACATACCAATGTTCGTAGCATGTAGTTTAATATAGCTGAAATTTTTTTATAAATTGCACCATTCACAAATAACGTCATTAATAATAATAATTTATTCATTGGGTCGATTTAACCGAAGTTCATACAACCAGACTCAACCAGTCACTGTGGGTGAGGAAATAGGAGGCTACCGCGTTAGATCGTCTCGGTCTTTGTACCCTTTCACCTATCCCCGTCCCCTCCTCCACAGTAAAGGAGTCTCATTCCCTAGGCCCCTACAGTAAGTAGTGGTCACTAAGGAGCACCGAAGGAGATTGGGTTTCAATCAACCATCCAGTGACGTTTACCGTACAACACCGAGCCGTAAACGATTAGCAGTGGCCGAGGATCGAAGCCAGGTCTAAGGCTGTAAATTTCGTTACAGTCTGCAGTCCTAACCACTCACCCAAGCACGCCTGCTTAAATAACGTCATTATGGACAATCCCTGAATATCTGTTACGCATATAGGTAAGTACGTGACATGTAGTTAAAATAGGATGGAAACAAATTTGAAGTTGAGACTTGGGATATTAGAAACTCTGGTATTTGAAGGACGTTATCATGGACGATCTCTGAACATCTATAACACATATAGGTCAGTCCTATACATGTAGAAGAAATTTTCACGTGACATCATTTGCGCGTCACCCTTAACCTGCTTACCTTATGTGAATGCGATAGCAGCTGAGTGGGGCTGTCTGAAAGAAATTTTCACGTAACGTCATTTGCGCGTCACCCCCAGCCTGCTTACCTAATGTAAATGCAGAAGCAGCTGAGTGGGGGTGTCTAAAAGAAATTTTCGCCTTACGTCATTTGCACGTCACCCCAAACCTGCTTACTTAATGTGAATGCAACAGCAGCTGGGTGGGGGTGTCTAAAAGAAATTTTCGCCTGACGTCATTTGCGCGTCACCCCTAACCTGCTTACCTAATGTGAATGCAACAGCAGCTGGGTAGAAGTGTATGAAAGAAATTTTCATGTGACGTCATTTGCGCGTCCCCACTAGCCTGCTTACCTAATGTTAATGCGATAGCAGCTGAGTGGGGATGTCTAAAAGAAATTTTCACGTGACGTCATTTGCGCGTCACCCCTAACCTGCTTACCTAATGTGAATGCGACAGTAGCTGGGTGGGGCTGTTTAAAAGAAATTTTTGGCTAACGTCATTTGCGCGTTACCCCTACCCTGCTTTCACGTGACGTCATTCGCGCGTCAACACTAGCCTGCTTACCTAATTTGAATGCGATAGCAGATGGGTGGGGTGTTTATAAGAAATTTTTACGTGACGTCATTTGCGCGTCACCCCTAGCCTGCTTACTTAATGTGAATGCGATAGCAGCTGGGTGGGGGTGTCGAAAAGAAATTTTCACGTGACGTAATTTGCGCGTCACCCCTGCATCAGACAATCAGACTACATGTCATTGCCATTGAATACTGTAGCTGAGGTTGGCTGGGGCTGGGTCTGTACTATAAGATATACTTGTATTCGCCGCGCAGAGCTTTAAAATTAAGGGGTATGTCAATGAATTCTCTATTTGTTTATACGCATGATTCGCTTTTTTGGAAAGCTCACTTTTCGGAATTTAGACATGGGTCCAGTTAACTGTTAATTGTGAAGAAATGGACAGTCCGATCAAATTGAAAAAACAATACAGACCTGCGCGCGCGCATTTGTGATCGTTTTAAAAAAATTGAAGGTCATAGCTTGAAAGCTGTGACCTGTAGTGTACGGCCAACAGACAGACAGACAGACAGACGGACGGACATGACCATCACAATAGATGCTTGCTCAGCATCTAAAAATGATAGTGTTTGAATAACGTCATTTATGCGGACAATCCCTGTACCACTGTAGCGTAGATTGGTTGGGTGTACTGATACTCTATGAAATACATGGATTATGAAGTTTGTGCATGTGTTTACACGCATTTCAGTCGTTTTTAGAAGCTCACTTTCCTGATTTTTGACATGGGTCCACTCAACTGTTCATTGTGGATAAGCGGTTGGTCCGATCATCCTCAAAAACAATTGGGCACCTCTTACTCGCATTTGTGAGAGTTTCAAATTAGTTCGAAAGAAATAAGTTAAAAACTGTGACCTGTAGAGCACGGCCAACGGACGGACAGACAAAACCATTTCTATAGATGCTCAGCATCTAAAAAACAATACAGACCTGCCTGGGCGCATTTATTGTGATTACTTAAAATTTGTTCGAAGACAACCGCTTCATTGGTTTGAAGTGTAGCTTCGGACCAACAGACGGACAGATAGACGGACTTGACCATTTCATTAGATGCTTCAGCATCTAAAAAAGTGGCACAATCAAGCAGTAAATCCTATTGTGTGACCAGCACTGCGAAGAAAAGAACAGTCAGTCATTGCTGTTTCATTATACTGTCACGTTAATCGTGACCTCGACTTATCAAACCTAACCTAACCTACCTAAACTATTTACACTTCTTAACTATTGATTATTACTACTATTTACAGGGTAATGTACATTTTTTTCTAACTACATACATAAGTACATAATGAGACCCTCGAAGAAGGAAGTTCTCACAAATTTAATTCGGATTTTGCATTGATCTATGATATTCTATATAAGGTTAACTTTTTAGAGCAAGGCAATGCCTGGCTTCTTGCAATCCCCGAACCATTAAAGTTTAAAGTTTTCACTGAAATTCATGCCGAATCTGGAGGTCATTTAGGTCTTTTGCGTACATGGCATTCTATTCGTACTCGTTACTTTTGGCACAAGATGTATAAAGATGTGAGGCGATTTTTAAATCATTGTCAAACATGTCAATTCTTTAATCGAAATCACCAGAAGATAAGCGGTCCTAAGTGTCTGGTTCCGCCTCCGATTGAACCTTTTATTCGCGTCGGTATAGATTACATTGGCAACTTTAAACCTACCAAGCGAGGAAACATTTCTATCTTGGTTATGGTTGATCAGGCTACTAGATTTGTTGAGGCTATTTCAACAAAAGGTCAGACTTCCATTGAATCGGTAAAAGCTCTGCGTAATCATTTAATCAATCGGCATGGAACCCCTCGAGTATTAGTTCACGGCAATGATGCTCCGTTTGTAGGTATTTAGTTTATGGATTATTGCAAGAAAAAGGTATTTGACAAGCCTTTTGCTCGCCGAATCATCCGCAATCGAACGGAGTATGTGAGCGGACAAACGATACTATCAAACGGACGTTAGCTAAGTTTGTTAATTGGCGCCATTCTGACTGGAATGAGCACCTACAGAGTTGCATCTTTGCTATTAATAGTTCTATCAATGAAGTTACCAAATTTTCTCCCTATTTTTTACTGTATGGTCATGACCCTTTTCTACCTATCGATAATAAACTTCCTGTTATTACCCAAAAACCCTTTAACGAAACCCCCGAGGAATTTCAAAAACGAATAACTTTTAATTGGACAAGTGCCAATGAGAATACATGTCGTCGCCAATTAAAGAATAAGCTTAAGTTTGATACAGCTCATCTAACAATACACTATGAAGTGGGCGACCTTGTGTTAAAACGGTCTTTTCATAGACCGTATGGTACAACGTCTAAATTTCTTATGCGTTACTACGGTCCTTTTAAAATTGCTCTTCAAGCTAGTCCCGTTACGTATTTTTTGGTTGACCCTTTACTGGAAATTAGCGATAATTTAGATACTACTACTTGTTTAGTTTCCCATGTTAATAATCTGCGCAAGTATTATCCGGAATTAGACAATGATTTTCCAGACGATGTCATGGTCAATTCTGGCATGGAAGAAAAAGATCCTTACAATTCTGCGTACTTAGATGATGAGTTAATCGATGACCGTCTTCCCAATAAATCTCTGAGTATTTTAAGCTCGGGTTCTGATGTCCCTCCCCCACCTTCTTTTTAATATTATAGTAATTCAAGTCAAAAAACGGCATCAATCCAAAGTAGGCCGGAAATGTTATATGATTTACTTAATGTTGAAAATCTTAATCCCAGCCCTCCTCAACTCTCTCTGCCCCAACTGGAACATCGAAATACATCCCCTCCTCACTCTCCTCCAAACCTTAGTCCTTTCAATGCTAATATATCTGATAACGATTCCCAAAGATCTTTTGATATGTTTGCTGATCATGTAGGGCCTTCTTCTTCTGTTTCTTCAGCTACCGTTAAACCCCCGCTCCCTACTAGTGCTGCTGAACCTGTAGAACCTCTCCCCTCCACTTCTAACCCTATACATATAACTTCGAGTCCTATGCCTTCTCCTGACATTACTGCTCCTATTAGGTATGCAACTAGTTCAAAGTCTATCGCCAAATCAAAATCAACTATTTCGGTCAAATCTTGACCAGCTTTATCGGTTACGTCTAAAAGTAGTTCTAAGAGTGGTAGATCTGCAAAATCCAATACACCTATAGCACACCAGATCAAGAAATCGAACTTCTAAAGCTCCTGATAGGTATAGTCCTTCTTTCAAGCGCGTAACAGCTTTGCCTAGTTCTTTGTCTCCTATTGAAATATTAGCTAAGTTAATGCAGTCTATGTGAAGTAGTGTCATAAATGCCGAGTTGTTGGTTTAACTGATTGATAGTATTTTGTTATGTTGTGATTAATCATACTAGTATGATCTCGTAATGCGTAACACAAGTGCTGTCTTTCATATATTTTCTCAAATTATTCTATTCTTAGTTTACTTATTTTTTTTTCAATTATTTAATATAATATAAATTAAATACAATTTAAATATTGTAATTTCTTAACTTTATTACATTTTTATTTCATTTCTTAAATAAAATTTTAAAATAAACAAAAAAATAAATACACCATATATATATAAATTCAAGTTATACTAATTTTATTTTTAATATACTTTATTCAAAAGTATTGATTGTTTTACTATTACAAACTTTAAGTTACTAAAAGTTATTAATTAGTTATTTTTGGCTTCATACCTTTGGCTTTTATTGTTTAAATAGTGGCATTTAGTGTTATTTTATGGTGCGGGTTGTCATATTTATTTGTCTATAGTGACTCGCGGTCGAGTCTTTCCCACGGAACGGGGTAATTTTGTCACGTTAATCGTGACCTCGACTTATCAAACCTAACCTAACCTACCTAAACTATTTACACTTCTTAACTATTGATTATTACTACTATTTACAGGGTAATGTACATTTTTTTCTAACTATTATTTACAGAGTAAATTACACTTCTTAACCTACACTACTTAAAATTACACTTGTCACTCCACCACTTCCTCTTCATCTTCTTGGTCCATCCGGTCCCGTTCTCTTAAACCAACACACATTTAATTAATAAATTATTTCCAATCTACACTACTTAACTACATTACTATTTACATGATAATTTACACTTTTCATTTTACACTTTTTACATACATTACATTTAACACTTTCCATACCACATTTCAATCAACACTATTCACATCAAATTCAATATACACACATTACACACATCATCAACAACAATTATTATTATATTATTATTATTATTATTATTTTACTTACCTGTTGATCCTGTTGGTTCAGTCCAGTCCCATGTCCCATGCGGTTGATGCTGCTGCCACTGCCACGGCCACTGCCGTGTTCTGCCATCCCTTCCAGTTCACAGTGCAGAGGTTGAATTTGAACTTCAACTACTGCCGCCCTTCACCTTCAAACCTTGTCCCGGTCTACTTACAGTACCAGCTGACCCGTCCATCTGACCAACTCCATTTAAATAAGAATAATTAAATGGACTTGGACAGAGACCAGGGCCAGGTACTTTTCAGTTGTCACTTTGTTTCTTAATTCCATTTTACCTTTGATTGAGATCGGACTTCCAGTTCTTCTACCTAACTTTTGAAGCTCTATTCAGTGAGCGTAGTTTCCAGTTTGGAGTTTCATCTCCCTATTATTATTTTTTCGAAATATTATTTTTCGTTTTTTTGTTTTGTGAATTTCCCTTTGGAAATTCACTTTCTTTTCCGATATCGTTGAGAGTTTCTCCGATTCATTTTTTTTTGTCTTTATACTTACCTTTATTATTATTTTACGCTTTCGCGTATTATTCAGTTTGCTTTTCAAAATAATTCTATTTTGTGTATATAATATTGAAATCCCCGGTGTTTGGATATTTATATTCAAACCATAAAATCAGACCATAAATTCATTTAGTAATTTCAGTTTTGATTTACTTATTTTTATTTCAATATTTATTTTTCTCTCATTGTGTAACCCATGTTAGGTGGAACTCCCCCAGTTTCGCGTAACAATACTTAAATGCAAATATGCTTAAGCTGTTTTAGTAGTATTCACCTTCTGAGCTTGGACTTGGGCTCGAAAACGGTACGTTAGCAAATTACTGTCTAATTAGTTTATGGTTGAATATGCATACATCATTTTATTAAAATTTTGGTTAGGGAAATGCGTTTAAATTTTGGACTACAAGACTATTGCACTAATGTTGACATTACATTTGTTGCATTTGACTAATGCATATTTACGTAATTGTTACTACACCAAAAAATGGCAAAGAAAGAGAATTTTAGTACTTTAGTTCATAGCTGTAGCATATATCTGAAAACATCTAAGAGTACATAATTTCTATGAAAGAACACTCGCTTATTTTGGTTGTGATTTTGATGCTGGGAGCAAAATGTCCTCTGCACGATCTGGGAGGAAAGTGTCCGGGGGGATAATGTCCGGGGGGGGGGGAGTGTCCGGGAGGAAAATTTCCGTATACCCTCTGTGATAGTTGTAATGCTTCCTTTTATATTGAGTGCGAACAAAATGAATTAAATAAGAAAAATCCTGAAGCCTACGAAATTTTCGCACGTAAATTGACTTTGCATTAAAAAATATTGGTAAATATACGGGCCTATGGCAAACAAATGTTTGCCTAGCCTACGAACGAAATATGTAGGTAATAACTTATCGTTAGTATTTCCGATTTAACAGAAATTAAATGCAAGTCAGTGTAGTGTTGTTCGGGGCGTTCCGATCTGGCACTTAATCTGGACGTGGCGGGCTTGAGACGTGGCTGAACGAATCTCTAAAGTTACATATCTGTCACTGCCGTGGGCCGTGGTGCATTTCAATTCAAAATAAAGAAAACAATAATTTTTAAGTGCATTTACCGTTCACAGAACGACTTTGACGAGTAAGTATGTATATTTATGTAAAGCTGGTAGTGGTAGTATAATATGTACATCCATACCTGTATAAATTAATTGTATTATTTTTTGAACTTTGCACTTCCTTTGCGCTTCAGTCTCACTGTTGACTGTTACTACCGGTTAGTTGAGTTGATGAACCCAAGTTTTATAGCTAAACTATGATAGCATGGCAGTCTGTTCACAATTACAATTTATTATTACGTACCTACATAATATATCTCACAATCACAATGTCCACATCTTATAGTATGTTCAATCTACACATCAGTCCTATTAATTAATTAGCTCGTACGCTTTCTACTAGGCTGGTACTTTATTACGTAAGAAATGAACTAGTACACAAGTTAGTGCTACAACATGGGATTAACATTTTTATTCCAGAAGAACAAAACAAGGACAGCGCAATTTACAATTGACTATTTTCATAACCCGCGTATAAGAACGTTTGTAAATGTTACAATCCATTATAATAATGTTATTCTACTGATATAGCAAACAAGCATCTTAACGATAACAATAGATCAAATAGTGATAAAATAAAATGCTTAAGAATGGAAAGTAGGCTAAAAATATCGACATGTTGCCCTTGGTCGATAGATAATTCATGATTAATATAGTCAATGTGTAATATGAATGTGATTTATTGGATTCATTATTGTTGAGTTTGAGACATTGAGGAGGATGCAATTTTCAAGGTAAAAGTATAAAAAACATTTTTCTAGCCTGCTATAGTCTTGCAACGTAGGTACCTGCATAAGACCCTTTGTTGTATCTTGTTACGTTATGCTAGCTTAATCTCCAAGTTTGTTTTAAAGTTCAGCTCTCAATGGTTAGTCATCATAATATTGTGGAAACGACATTAAAAGTAGCATATTATACAACTAACAAATTTATACGTTGTTTTCTTTTATACGTTGCATCAATTGTGAGTCAGATGATCTATCTATGTACTAGTTAATGTAGTAGGTATGTATATTTAATTTTAGATTTTTATAAATGATAGCGATAGGGGTTCTAATGAATTTCTGAGGATTTAATATTTTATGCTAATGAACTAATAAAAATAAACAAATACGAAATTACTTGTGCAATGTGCAGGAATGTTTTCAATTCCCTCCTGCCTCCTGCAAATTACAAATTATGCTGCACAACTTACTACAATACTACAATCAGTCAATCAGTACTCGATTATTCCCCACGGATTACGGTCTACCTAGAACCTAGACAAGCATACCAAGTACCAAGGCTACAAGGCTACCAAGAAGGCAAGGTACTTACAGTACTACAGACTTACAGGCACAGGTTACAGGAGTTATTTTAGCAGCCCCGTTTCCCGTTTGTATGCGTTATAAGTAGTGAAAAGTACTAAATCTACACCTTACAACAACGCTTGCGCCTTTTTAGATGCTGAGCAAGCATCTATTGGTCTGGTGTCTGTCTGTCTGTCTGTCTGTCTGTCTGTCTGTCTGTCTGTCTGTCTGTCTGTCTGTCTGTCCGCATGGCTGTTGGTCGCACGCTACAGGTCGCATTTTTGAAGCTTTTAAATTCAAACATTTTTTAATCGCCCAGAAAAGCGAGGGAGAAGTGCTGTATAGTTTTTGGTTATTGTTGAAGTTATAGTTTCTTCGCAATTAGCAGTTAAACCGACCAAGAATAAAATCAATGATTCAAGATAAAAAAAATTTCTAAAAATACATGGAAGGTACATACGGAGCTGAGAGCCTGTCAAGTTTCGCCATTTCAAATACACATGGAAATTTTCCAATAGAAGTAAACGTACTACTTACATATGTACGTTCACATGGCAGTCTGGTATAGCGGTCGTGGCATTGGGACTGCAATGTTGGAATTGGAAAATATGAGTTTTTATGACTCATGGCGGGGGTCCACGGTTCGAACACCGGCTCAGGCAATCAGAATTCTCCTTCCTCACCACTTTACGGATTCCTATTCATTACTACAGATCAAGGATATGCCTAAGTAAATGGGCTATAGATGGTGACGAATCGTCCATAAATGACGGCCTTCACAGTTTACAGTTTTGGGTACTCCCATTGCCAACTTTAAAATTATTTCCCACTTATTTTAACTGCATGTCGCGATTATATCTATATAGTTACTATATGCATTCAGGGATCGTCCGTAATGACGTCCCACAAACATCATAGCTTTAGGTACCCCCATTGCCAACTTTTAAATTATTTCAAAACTATTGTAACTATATGTCACAAATATATCTATATAGTTTATAGGTATTCAGGAATCGTCCATATTGACGTCCTACAAATATCATAGTTTTTTGCCAACCTTTACATATTTTTTAAGCTATTGTAACTACATGTCACAAATATATCTATATTGTTTATAGGTATTTAGGGATCGTCCATAATGACGTTCCACAAATATCATAGTTTTAGATATCCCCATTGCCAACTTTTAAATTATTTCCAAACTATTGTAACTACATGTAACAAATATATATATATAATATAGTTTATAGGTATTCAGGAATCTTCTGTAATGACGTCACACAAATATCATAGTTTTAGGTACCCCCATTGCCAACTTTTAAAGTATTTCCAAACTATTGTAACTACATGTCACAAATATATCATAATGGTTTATAGGTGTTCAGGGATCGTCCATAATGACGTCCTATAAATGTCATAGTTTTTTGCCAACCTTTACATATTTTCTAAACTATTGTAACTACATGTAACAAATATATCTATATAGTTTATAGGTATTGAGGAATCGTCTGTAATGACGTCCCACAAATATCATAGTTTTAGGCACCCCCATTGCCAACTTTTAAAGTATTTCCAAACTTTTGTAACTACATTTCACAAATATATCATAATGGTTTATAGGTGTTCAGGGATCGTCCATAATGACGTCCTACAAATGTCATAGTTTTTTGCCAACCTTTACATATTTTCTAAACTATTGTAACCATATGTCACAAATACATCTATATAGTTTAAAGGTATTCAGGGATCGTCCATAATGACGTCCCACAAATATCGTGGTTTTAGGCACCCTATTGCCAACTTATAATTTTTTCCATACCACTGTAACTACATGTTACGAACATATCTATATAGCTTATAGATATTCAGGAATCGTCTATAATGTCGTCCAACAAATATTATAGTTTTAGGAACCCCCTTTTTGAACCTATTTTAACTGCTTGTTACGTACATTCGTATATGGCTTATTGATAGTAAGGGAGGCTCTATAAATGACGTTATTTTTAAAAAGAGCAATTTTTAAAAATGTCCTAGCTTTTTTTGAACTTCATACAACGTACATCAATATATGGCTTAGTGATGGCAGGGGAGCCTCCATAAGAGACGTCATTTGTGAATAATGCAATTCTCAAAAATTGTCTAGCTATATTTCACAACATGCTACGTACATTCGTATATGGCTTATTGATGGTAGCGGAGCTTCCGTAAATCTTATGTCATTCTTTAACGTTACATAAATTATCTTGCGCCTTTGTTGAAGCTCAGCATCTACTTCGGGCCCGCCCCCGGTGTACAAATCCGGCGCGAAGCGCCGGATTTTTCTTTCATGGCATGAACGGTTTGTAGCGGCCTGAACAACTGAACAAAAGCTAGTTCGCCCAACTAACTAGTAAGTAGCTCTTATAGCCAACAACATATGGCTGATTCTGATTCTGTCCGTGGTGGTATGTATTTGGGTTAAAGTTTTATAATATTATTATGTGGTGGAGTGGATTTTGTTTGTGAGGAGTTGAGTAGCTGTGAACGTTGTGAACTACGGACTACGAAGACTACGAACTCGTGTTTCTCTAGTACATACTAAAATACCTACCTAAAAGAGTAAAACTTTAACATAGTATACATATAGTCAGCTAGTGGTCGTTAGTTGGACTGACATTGGCAACTTCCTAATTATAGTTTTTTTTATTGTATTCTGTCTAATTTTAGTGGGCGAAGCCGAAACTGAATCTCCGTTTTACTGGTAAAGCATCCACTCATTATCCCAATTCCTAACTGCACCAACGTATATATAATAATATTATTATGTAGAAGTAGGACAACTTACTAGTTAGCTCTGTCTGGCTTTGGGGATGAAATAACTCCCTGACTAGAGGGGTTGAGGGTGAGGGGTTGGAAAATTTTAAAACCGTCTACTTATTTGCTCACACGGTTACGATTAGTGTAGTACTGTACATCTCGTCTTTGTTGTGTGTTCTTTGGAGGTCAACGGGGGTCATAATCATCCTCAACTCATCGAACGCAAATGTCTGCGCTGACTAAGGGAGGGAGGGTTGAAGAGAATTAAAGTATAATAAAAGAGCTGCTGAACATCCCGAGGGTTGTTGATTCAGTAGTTTCCAGAGCATCATCTATTTCCTATTGTGAATGTAAATTGTTAAAAAACAAGGAACGGAATGGCTGCAAAATAGACAACAAAAACAACTTGCTTCGGGGGACTCTGCTCAGCCTGGCTGGCTTGACATCCATAGGTAAATAATTAGATGCCAACTGTAAATTGTTAATAGTATTACCTACCTTTGTATTTGTATCGTTACGCCGTTCATATGATGATTTGTGGAATGGAGAATATTAGATGTGCGTTCAGTTCAGTTTCATTTTTCATTTTCCTATAACACCTAAAGTCAAACCATAAACTGTAAGTAACGTGTGAACGTGTTGTCTATATGAATCAATGACTCCATTGACCGCACTACGGCTGTTATGGCTCCGTGGTTCATCTGGGACACTGTTACTAGATACAATTTGTGATTTAATTGTAATTAGGATTTAGTTTTTAATTCATAATTAAGTTGCAGCATAAAATGAAGCAATTCTTCGTTCAGTCTCGTTACTTTTGAATTACTGTTTTATATCTATTTTTTTTGTAATTAGGACGAATAAAGATTCGTTTAGTTAATGGAAATACAAAAATAGCGGAAACATTATTATATTACAGTTAATATTAACAATTCGTTGAGACGTTTTTCTGTATTTGTACAAAATGTTCTACAATTAAATGCAGACTTAGCTGACCGCAGTTTCGAGTTTTCGAAGTATTAATTTGATACGACTTATATATATTACTAAAATATTTTTCGGCATTCACATTTTCAATTTTATTTGTGTGTCTAGTGCCTTTGTAAAATATTTTGAAAATGTAATGCCAAACTAGTAAACGAAAACAAAATAAGATAAGTAAGTATAGTGCGTGTGAGTGTGAAGCAATTCAGCCGTTATAGTTTAAAATATTTTTAAAGTTCTTAGTTGTATAGTTAAACGTGATTACAGCTTTGGTTTTAGCATTAAAAACTTCATTAGTGCTAACGAATATTTACGATTGCTTATTTACGTCTTTAATAATTTGATTTTAAGTAGTTGTTTGTTGTGTTATGTAATATTCATTGATTGTAATGAATATTATAATTATTATGTCAGTCATCAGTTACTGCTAATTGCTTATAAGATTTAAATGGATGTGCTTGTGTGAACTCAAATAAGCACTTTATTGCTGAAAATTCAAAATTGTTTGTTGGAGTGGAGTTGTGTTTGTGTCATGTATAAATATGTTTTGAACTTCCAGGTTGGTTTGCCAAACCTGGGTCTAGTATAAATTTAAATGATACAACAGGATTCATTATCATCAAGAAAAACTATTAAGTATATCCTGGCGAGCTGGCAACAAAAAGAAACTTGAGAGACTGTCTACCTGTGAATTCTGTTTACCTTTGCGGCAGTAAATAGTGCGAATACTAATTCTGTATAAAATGTGATCTGGATCTCGAGTCGTATTTGTCTTTTGCAGAGTCCGTATTTTGTAATTGCTATTGTATTTGACATTTCACATTTGCTTTCACAACACGCTTTGTTTTCAGTTAGTTACAATCAGTGTCTGCTAATCATGTTTTCATCAAAATTATAACAACGTTAAATTAAGAAGTTCTGCTTAGTAATCATTTTAAAAAAGATCTTGTATCGAGCCAGCTATAGACACTAGCAAGGTCATGTTGCTATAAATACATATGTGTGGTGACTGTTAATTGCCTTTACACTTCCTTATTTATTAAAGTAATAACCCAGCAAATCATTTATTTCTACACCCAATTAAAAGCTACATCGGAAAAAATAATTTCTTAAGTTTCTTTATTATAAGTACCAATGATGAATAACAGCTAATTTTTCTTCATTGTCGGGGAAATCTTTCATTCGTGCAACACCACCGTACCGTCGGCCGTCGATCACTTACTAGGTTGTTTTAAAGCCAAATGTGTTATTTTAATACAAAGATAAAGTGTAGCTCTAGTTTCTGGGAATATTGAAGTGTAATAATAATTACCACAAGTATACCAACTTTGCTAACAGTGGGAAAGCTTATTTACAAGTATAAACAACAGCGGTTATTAAAGTTACAGGAGCTATCGAGCGATGTGGATTACAGCTTATAAATATTTAAAAAAGATGGAATGACTTTCAGTAAAAATCGCGCATTTTGAAATGATTTCAACGTTAAGGATTCTCCAGTGAACCGCGGCATAAATCCTAACTTGTGCTGCAGAATTAACTGCAAATAAGTTGTGATTTCACGAAAGGAACGGTATAGCAGTTGAGTTGATAATTCAGCATGCCGCCTCCTAGAAAAAAATATAGACGAGATGAAAGTGAAGTCAGTTGTTGTTTAAAATACTTAATCTTTGGATTCAATGTCATATTTTGGGTAAGTTTTGCATTGTCACATATTATGTCAATGCATACGTAGTAAAGCAAATAAAGATTTTATCAAATTAAAATTTAACGTTAGTCTAATTCCTTGTACTTACTGTAACTGTATGTAGGAAGAGAGAGGAAACTCATAGGCAGATACGTGCTTTCTAGTTAGGCTATTGTATTGGTTTGGAATAAGCAACTTCCTGAATAGGTTACGGCTATTGCTGCATTGGGTAGGTCGTAGATACGACAAAAAATAGCCGGAAGTTAATGAGCATGCATTATGATTATCTGCTATATATTGTTAGTTTTTAGAATGTAGGGTGTGGCAATACTTAATTGCGTTAGATAGATGTATTATATCTAAACTATTAAAGACACATTTCATAATTGGTTTTGACATTATTTCTATTTGATTCATTTATGATGCCCTGTTTGTGTATGTCATAATTCCCTCTACTAATGGTAAACCTAAAGTAATTTTATTCATTTGCACATTTTGAACGCATTATTTTGTTTATTTCAGTTACTAGGTCTATTCATCTTAGGCGTAGGCATTTGGGCATGGAGCGAAAAGGAGACGTTATCGAATCTATCTCGCCTCACTCGGGTGGCTCTTGACCCGGCATTTCTCTTAGTAGTCGTTGGTTCACTGACATTTATTATTGGATTTACGGGATGTGTTGGTGCTCTTAGGGAAAATACGTGTCTTTTAGCTGTATACGCTATTTTCCTAGCTGCCATCCTTCTATTTGAAATCGCTTCTGGGATTTTAGGGTAAGTTTCTTTATATGATTGGCAGACAAAATTTCCATTTTTGTCGCCTTTACAATTCAACTATGCATAATGTCAAATGTCACTGTTGCAAAGATGCCATAAAATACAGTATGAATTAGCAGTGGCCGCGGAAGCACGGGGGACAAGGGGGCATGTCCCGCCCTGAAAATTTTAATTCATAATGTTAATAAATAGGTACATACTTTAGTATGTACTTATGCTTAACATAGGCTTGTCCCCCCTTGGAATATTGGCCTTCCGCAGCAACTGTGAATTAGCATAGGGGAAGGTCATTTCCGCGTCCAAGAACTTTAAATTTATTTTTCTTTGCAATGACATGTTATGTGTTATTATATTATGTTATGTATATATTATTACCACAGATTTATTTAATTTATCAACCTTTTTTAAAAAGAAATATACCATATTCGAATGGTAATTTGATTAGCAGAATGTAGAACATAAAGTCAGAGCCGTGATCGCAAAATTTTTGGAGTTTAAAAAAAAAGCGTTTATCAAACATTTCGACAAAGTTGTTGTGTTGTTTTTTGCCAAAAACAAAGAATACCGAATTTTTATATTAGATATGTTAGACTTCAACGGTATATTCAAGAGGCGCATATAAACTTTAGTAGTTAGTAGCAAAACGCTAATAAACAAATAAATGCAGTGCGTATACGCTTAAGGTGTTAAAACGCAATACTGCGCTATATATATGTACATATATTATATTATATATTTATGTTAGTATCGTTGGGTCTTTTCGTGTTGTGTAACGTAGCAAAAAAATTCATTGCAATTATACATATGTATATATTATGAGGTTAAATTAATGTTACTATTTCAGTACTTTAGAATTCCTACGATAAGTTTTTTATTTGAACTGCTCTTTACTGTAGACAGAAATTGGCCCAAAAGGGTACATAAGGTATAAATAATATAAATTATGCTGCTATTAACATTATGTTTGCGACATCACGGTTAAAATTTAAAAGCACAAGAAGGGCAGAAAGATCTTGTGACAAACCGACTGTTAATTCCAGAGAATACAAATCTGTAATATGAATGCACATTGTATTTATGCATTATAATATAAATTATAATTGTATTATTACATAATATTATTGTAATCTCACATTACTTAATTAATTTAACCATCAACTTCTACCCGACAAGATGCAATCAAGATTAACTTGTAGTAGCCATTTATCAAGTATTGCATAAAAAAATGTGTTGGTAGTTAATTAATAGTGTTGTTTTTGATAAATTGAGGGCAAAATTACAGCTCACTGAAGGAAAGTTTTAAAATAAATGTTCCAAACCAAAACATTGCATTTAAGTACTTAAAATGAATTATTATTAACTGATTTCTTCATGCAAACCTTGAATGCAGAGCACTGTTTATTGGAATGACATAAATAATCATGATTTGCTTAGTTGAAGTCCCAAGACTTGAAGAAGCGACTTCGAAAACCCCTCAAAAATTGAAATTCCCAATACTTCTCTGTTTCAATTTTAAATTTCGTTGAGAACGGAAGAAAAATTTTAAAACAGTTTGAGATTACGAAAGGGAGAATCTTCGGAATTTCGTTGCTTTTCTTGTTTTTCCCAGCTCACTACTTCAACACTTGTGACCCTTTGTAAAACCATTTATTTCATGATCCAACACGCTTTTAGAAAAATATAAGCGAATCTACCACATAGGTCATAGGTTTTAATTTGTAACTCATTTTGATGTTACTCTGACATCAACACTACAATCAGTTATCATTGGTCTCCATGAATTTCAGTTTGTGATTTACCTGTACTTGTGTTATATTAAGCCTACACAAATCGCAGTTGGATCAGCAACTAGTTATCGTGTTGAACCCTTTTATTAATTGAAAAATAAAATATCAAAAGTTGTATTCGAACCCTCAACCTCCGGCATTGGCGACGGTCTCTTAACCGCCGGACTGACTAGCGAGATAACCAATTTAACAGTAGATCATTTATTTAGCATATACATAATAATTAAATTTAATACTGTATATTATACAGTGGTATAAATGCTTTAACCTCGTATGTGTAAATTTTACTGATTTTGATGTTGGTTGTTTGCAACAAACAGTGATGTAGCTAACTAAATTCTCCGCTTTCCAAAATTTAAAATTTACATAAAAACCAGTCAAAGTTAACATCCAACCCTGTTAGCGTGATCTTACTAGAATGTAGTTAAGGTCTTTTATAATCGTGAACAAGGCGTTATCTACATTCGTGAATTGTATGGCAAAATTAAACTTAATAAGTGCATTGGCCTCTTAATTTGTTATGGTTTTGGGTTATTTAATTACTGAAAACTGAAAAATCTATTCTTTGTTCAGTGAGGCGTGTATAGTTTTGCTCTCAGCTGCAGCGAAACAATGCCTTTGATGCTGTTCCAATCTCACAAAAATTCTATTTAATTTCGTGCATAATTTATTTTAATCGATTAAAAATTGTGACTTCTATTAAACATTTAAATCATATAAAAGACTCCTTGAAAAGATTGTATATAAAAAAATTAGATGTGCAAGTAATTCTATTTGGTTAACTACTTCTAATTTGAATTAGTTTTTTTGTGTATCCTTATTCTACTTGTTTGTGAATATTTTCAGTTTTGTCTTCAAAGATTGGATCAAAGGTGAAGCGACTAGTGGCTTCCAGTCTTTCATTGTGTCATACAGGGAGGATCCTGATCAACAGAACTTAATAGATTGGATCCAAGAGCGATGGCTTCAATGTTGTGGCATTGAAGGACCACGTGATTGGGACAAAAATGTATATTTTAATTGTAATTCTACTGCCAGAGAAGCCTGTGGTGTTCCATTTTCATGCTGCAAACAACAATCCGTGGGATTGGTAAGTTCCTTTTCTTAGAACTCCACTACAAAACTTAACGTATTGGAACTCCACTACATAAGTAAGCATACATATTTAGATTTTTGATAGAGATTTTGATTTAGATTCATGTTAAAAAGATTCAACAGCAGCTCTGCAATTTGTTGATTTGATACTGCACATTTTTGATTTTTGAGATATCTACTAGGGATTTATATATTTAATAAAGGTGAACTACTTTTATTAGTTTATGAAACCCGGAGTCCTAGAGATTTTTGTTGAGATTACACACTCACTCTTATTGTTAGTTAGTACAGGTTAGTATTAATAGTTTTGGAAGGGACTTCGTTTTCGTCGATGACTTGAAAATTAGGTAATGGAAAGTTTGTTTAAGCTACGAGCTGGGTTGCAGGACACTTTCCTCTCGGACATTTCCCCCCCGGACACTTTCCCCCGGGACATCTTCCTCCCAAATCGTACAGAGGACATTTTCTCCCAGTATCAAAATCACAACCAAAATGAACGAGTGTTTCTTTACGGAAAATTTGTATTCGTAGGTATTTTCAGAAATATGCTACAGTCCTGAAGTGAAGTAGGTACCTACACTAAAATTCTCCTTTTCCCCATGTTTGTGAAGTAGTGATTGTGTAAATATTTATTAATCAGAAGCAACATATTATGTAATAACAACATATCTGCAAAAATCTTGAAGTATGACCTCAATGCCAACATTGCTTGATTAAAAATCAATCTGGAATCTACAATAATTCATAACAGAAATTCGTTGTCAAAAAGATGTATAGATGCTGAGAGAGAACGTAAAAATTTTATTTACACTGGTACACAATCGTACTTGCCTAAACGACACAGTAACAAACATAATAGTGTTTACATATAAAATTAAAATATCAAATATATAATGCTTACAATAATTCTTTAAATCCTGTAAGCATATAGTAACGAAATATCAAATATGTAGGTAGCATAACTTAAGGTATAATTTAAACTAGGTAAAATAATAAATATGCCATTGTAAAAAAGACGTAAAATTAAACAGTAAATCTTATGGTGCGACCAGCGACCATTGACCATTCGAATATGGTCAATTAATGTAAGCAAATTATTGCCTATTAGTTTAGTGGTAAATGCATAATATACATACCTTAGCATTTTTCCGAAATTTTGGTTAGGAAAATGAATTTTTTACTTCGTTCTTCAGCTTGTGATTTTTGCGTATTTCCTAGAATATCTAGGAAAACAAATTTTCTGTAAAGGAACACTCGCTCATTTTGGTTGTGATTTTGGTACAGGGAGGAAAATGTCCTCTTTGCGATTTGGGAGGAAGATGTCCCTGGGGGAAAGTGTCCGGGGGGGGGGAATTTTTGGGAGGGAAATGTCCGCATACCTACGAGCTGATATTAGTATAATGATTCAGTGATGCATGAACTTATTGTGCATGTACTTATTGTTTTTATTTTCATGTTAGCTTTGGATACGAAACACGCAATGCGGATACGACGTTCGTAAATCTGAATACGTAAGTCTGATTTTGTTGTAAATAATTATTTAACCTGTACTGTCAGTCCGGAGAGATATTAATATTTCACCTCAACTGAAAATTTCGATCTACGAAAGATGCTACTTTCGTATCATAAAAATAAATGTACAGGGAAATGAGGAAGATAA
This sequence comes from Dicyrtomina minuta, assembly GCA_949802685.1. Lineage (NCBI taxonomy): Eukaryota > Metazoa > Arthropoda > Collembola > Symphypleona > Dicyrtomidae > Dicyrtomina > Dicyrtomina minuta. Next base: position 102,814,531 of record OX461808.1, on the reverse strand, counting down.
TTGCAGTTTTTTCCAAGCTTTTTTAATTGATTAGACCATAACCCAAGTGCAAACCTGATAGTTGTTTTAAGTTTAAAATACCGGTATTTAATTTTCGAAGCCCGAAAAAGGGTAACGTCCATAGTTGCACCCGTAAATGTCGTCCCCACCGCTCTCACCCCCACATTACTCACCCCCACATTAGTCGCACCCAGGTATTACTCACCCCCGAATTAATTCGCACCCGTGTATTACTTGCACCCGTTATATTCGCCCCCACAAATTGTGGTACAAAGGTAATCGTACAAAGGTGAAACTGAAAATACACAATGTCACACACACGTCATGTGTCGTGTTCCCTACGCAGTCTGATCCAGTGTGGAGTGTAGGTAGGTAGTGAGTTTATTTAGTGACGTAAACAAGGAGTGCCAGTGTAATTGCAATCACCACTTCTAACTTCAGTCACTTCTCTCCGCATCTGTCTGAAGTAACTTAAAATGGAAGCACAAGTTGAGTTGGAGTTCAAATTTGTTCAATTACTACGACCAACCCACCAAAACGGAAACCTGGACGTCCAAAAAAAGTTCCAGCAGGGACTAACGAGCCGCAAGAAAAGCGAGCTAGATTGTGTGATTTACTCACACAGGAATGCTAAATTCACATTTATTTCTACCTATTTACATAATTTATAACACTTTTGAAATACTTGACGGATTTGGTCGAGTGATAGCTCATTTTAAAGCTCTTTGAAAATGAAAAAAAAGACTTTTTTTGTTTTCACGTCTAGCCCATACAACACTTTTTATAGCGATTTTTCGAGAAAAAAATCGGTTTTTTCCATTTTATTCGAAAATTGTTTAAATAACACGTTGTGAACTCGATCATAATTAGATTCTGCTAATTGTTGCGGTTCCAGTGATGTATCACTTGTATGCAAATTCTGCGAGTGACCGGTCCAAAAATCAAATTTTACATTTCGACAACATGTTTGCGGGAAATTCAAACCGTTTCATTTCATACGGCAGATAAAGGGTCGGTCATAAATGATGCGACCCACTTTGAGGGTGGGTCAGCTGTAAATAAATGACACCCTATCATACTTATTGTCATTCTTTAGGTTAAGTTCAAGAGGGTGACGCATTAGGTGGGTGAGTCCAAAAATATGCTAAAGTTGGCTGGCGCCATTTGTGTCCGGCCCCAAATTTTTGATGGCGAAGTTTCTATTGTTTCTTATGATGTAAGTACTTAGATAGTAGGTAACAGTTAAGCCTTCCTTCTAATCAATGGTTAAGATTGCAGAGGGATTTCATAGTATCATGAATTTTTATCATCGTATTTTTGAAATCCCTCTAAAACGTGTTGCATCGGCTGGAAGTATAAGACTGTGAATCTGATCACTGTATCTCCGCAATAAATGATACATACAACAGTCTTATATCATGTTTACTTCAAATTGACATTGCAATTGGCTCCATAAGAAAACCTTCTAAAAAGGCAATTGAAGGTTTGTCGGACTCTGTAAGTAATAGTTACAAACTATATAAGCATGACTATTATGAATGGCTACGCTCTACACACGCAGATAATCAGAATGTGCAATGTGATAAATATATGGCAATGAAGAAAAGTAGGAGGAAATTTAAATATTCACTGAAACACAATCGAAAAAATGCAGAAAACAGCAGACTTGAAAAGATAGCTACTTCGTATGATACCAAAGATTTTAAAACATTTTGGAATCACATCAAATCCGAATCTCAACAACGTGATAATCCTAGTCCCAGTCTGGAAGATGCCAAAGGTGAAACGGAAATAGCTGAACTATGGAGATCCCATTTTGAATCCTTGTTCAAGTCATCGCCGGATATAACAGAAAAACTGATACCAAAGGAAAACACTCAGTATAAAAGGGATATTAAAGTGTGGCAAGTACACGAAATTATCCGAAAACTAAAATTAGGCAAAGCAGTTGGGCCTGATAAAATCAGTGTGGAACACATTAAATATTGCCATCCCTCAATTAGTGATTTGCTAACTGACTTATTTAACGCGATAACTACTCATGGATACATACCTGAGCAGCTCATGAAAGTACACATAGTACCTATAGTAAAGAAAAAAGGTCTAAATGCAAAGTCCAGAGGCAGCTATCGCCCCATCGCACTGGCCACATTGTTTTCCAAAATTCTTGAAAAATTAATTCTACTTAATTATGGGCATATGCTCAGCACATCTAGCAATCAGTTTGGTTTTAAAAAGAAAGTTGGATGTGAGGTGTGTATATACTCCCTGAGGCAGATAATCTCGTATTATGAACAAAAAAATACCCCAGTGTATGTTTGCTACCTGGATTCAACTAAAGCATTTGACACCATTAGTCACAATGTCCTCATCAACAAACTCTGTATCCGAAATCTGCCGGCAATTATAATTAATCTGCTGGACTACTGGTTCTCAAACCAATACTTCTCGATCCGGTGGGGAAATACAATCAGTCAACCTTTTCCGGTCCAAAGAGGGGTAAGGCAAGGAGGAATATTATCACCGTTACTGTTTGCTGTATACATGGATGAGCTATCTATAAAACTTACTGATAGTAAAATTGGTTGCAATATTAATGGTAAAGTCATCAATCACCTATTATACGCTGATGATATCTGTATTCTCACTACTTCCATTGCAGCCCTAACTGAGCTACTAAAAATATGCACTGATTATGCTGAAGGGCATGAGCTCCAATTCAACCCATCGAAAACAGAATTACAAGCCTTTTTACTTAAGTGGATGAATGCTTTGAAGGTTAAAATTAACGTATCTTTGAATAACCAAAATATATCTGCCTGCCGGTCAGTTAAATATCTGGGATATACTATTGCTCACGCCAAGAAGCAGGGCGCCGATGTACTCTGTGATAGTGAAGAAATCAAGAAACGGATCCGTGAAATATACACTCGGGCCAACATGATCAAAGCCAAATTCAAAAACTGCAGCTTATCGGTGAGGCGATATCTCCACATTACATATCTCTCCACCATATATTGCTCTAGCCTTTGGCTACTTAAGAAATCGGAGCATTCACAAATTCGAGTTGCATACAATGATTCTTGCAGGATAGTCTGTAACTATTCCAGGAAGAACAGTGCTAGTGAAATGTTTGTGTTCAACTGCATAAATGACTTTAGTGCTGTACTTCGAAAATCTGCATATTCATTGTTGAATCGTAATAACCTATCTACAAATGAAATAATCCAGCACATTGTTAATACAGGATGCCACAATAAATCGAAACTTGTGGAAACCTGGAAAGAACTCCTCCATCTCCCTAAGAGCTCACCTGAACAACAACAAACAATTATATAATCTGAATTATTTAAATAAGCTGACAAAATTATTAATTTGGTCTACTTGCTCATGAATATGCACATAACTAATTGGCTCACTGGCCACCATTAATTGACTGTATAAGTACAAATGTTAAAATCTCTTTGTTTTTTTCATTTATTAATATATTTTTTACCCTAGATGTAAGAGTAGATTACAAATTCTGTAACTATGTGGACCTAGAGTCTTTGAGATCAATAAAATAATAATAAAATAATAATAATAAAAAATAATAATAATAAAAATTGCTAACTAGTAACAACATAAGCTATAACTAGGAGCAATGTTTTACATGGGGACAAAAATACGTGTAACCTCATTTAATTTGGTATCAGTGATAAGCTTCAGATTTATATTTGAGGAGAAATTATTTTTGATTAGTTACAAATTAGGTTTTAATTAGGTAATTATTAGCAGAATTTAATTTTCTTCAAGCTCACTAGTCAGTAATATTGCAACAGTTTTTTAATGTTTGAGAAAAAACCGGTTCTACTAAAAAATCGCCATAAAAAGTGCCGTGGAAGTGATTACAGAATTTTTTTTAAATATTTTCATCGACTTCAAAATAATATACTTTTTTCAAAATCGGTCCAGCATTTCCGATATTGCAAATAGGCACAAATAGATATTACTATACATTAATCGTAGAAGAAAAACAATTACAAATTCATGTAACACGATATATTGTTATGTATGGCGACCAGTGGGAGTCATACGGTAGGTTAAAATTAATTTATTTACATTGTACATTTTTAAGTAATAAAAGGATAATTCATTAAGGCGAATCTCTAGATGAGTAATGTATACAATGATGTAATGTTATTTATGCCAACGGATGTAAGTCATGAAACAATTGTAATGGAATTATGTATTGTGTAATACTCTTGTGAAACTCGAATTGAGTTACTAAATTATAAATGGGCTTGATCATTATTGACAAAGATGATTTATGAATTCTGTGTAGCTTGCTAATTTATGCAGGTCAGAGGAAAGAGATTCTATAACAATGTAATGTAATCGAATGACCACTAGGCAGGAAGCCGAGTTGATTTCTATAGGATAATCTAAATGTAAAATCATATCCACTTCAACCACCAACTAACTAGCTTGAACCTTCTGTTCCATAAAACACTTTTCGTTTTATCTTTTCAGTTTATTAATTGTCATTTAAATTCAGTTTAATTCAATTAAATACAAGTCTTATTCTCAGTATTTACCATCTACACTTATTCATCATTTCACCATACACACTATCAGTACAAATCATTTTAGGTAAACCTCAAATCATTACGAGTCCATCACTACGTTTAACAATATATTACTGCCCTATATTTATGTTAAGGCTGCCATTAAACAAGGGGCGAAGCCCCTTGTTATCTACATATTTCGTATGTAAGGCATTATTTTTTAATATTTTACAATTTTTAAAACATAATTCCAATAAACTGACAACGGTTATCACCTGCACATGCTGTTCGCATAATCACTATTTGCATATATCACGGGGTCGAATATAACGGGCGCAAGTAATACACGGGTGCGAGTTAATTCGGGGGTGAGTAATACCTGGGTGCGACTAATGTGGGGGTGAGAGCGGTGGGGACGGCATTTACGGGTGCAACTAATACACGAGAATCGAAATTTTACCGACGTGGTTCCTTTTCGTGATTTAATCATTATCATTAAAAGCGTCAATATGGTATACAATAATTTTGCATTTTAATATGTATAAAATATGTAAGTAGGTTAAAATTATCGCTTAGGCATATTGTATAATAGGTAAACAAAAAGTAAAACGTAACCAACTGCAACTCAGTTGTAACAAAAACGGTGTCCGGATTTCGCAGTTCGCAACTGTATTCATACAACGCAATATAGAGTAAAATAATCAAATATATTAAGAAAGCAGGAAATACTCCAGGCTATTCCATAGCGTCGGAAGTCAACTTTCCGCCCAGCTATCTTGCTGGTGTGATTTGCAATTTGCTTATGTAACTATTTAAAACCGTAAGTGGCAAATTACGTTGTTTTTGCTTCTTAAATTGCAGTGGTTTTGTTAATAAAAATAAAATGTTGTCCATGTGCTCACAACACATAATATAATAATTACGCTTCAGAATGTTAACTGCTGCATATTTAAAAGACTTCTTTAAAGGCTGCGAGGTCTGTGGCAGTATTTTAGTCGCCAGAATGGCAGTTTATTGTTCCAAATGGCACCCAGAAGGATTTTAAGTGGAGGTTGGGTGGTGTGGCAGTTCAGCTGAAGTATAATCTTTATTTTGTTCACAATTTTTAAAGCATTTGGTTCAAAATTGCGTTTAAGTAATAAGTAAATTTGTTTTTGAATAAAAATGCAAGTAAATATTCGCTGGAATAGCTTGTTTTGTTCTTCCACGCCAAGGCCGTGGTTCGTTTAATTTGACTACCTTTGCAGCGAGTGAAAACTCAAGCCGAGTCTAGCCATTCTTTAATTCCTCTCTTCCTTAACTTAACAGATTTTATTATCTTGCTGATATTGCCGAAACCTTCAAAAAGGTGGCCGTCAAATTTTTAAAATAGATTACACTGCTACTTGCTAAACTTCAACTAAACTGCTGTGTGCAATTTTAAAACTGCCACTTACCTTTATGCCTTCCTTAAAAACATGGCGAAAGAGCTTTTTAAAATTCTCTTTCGAATGCGCTTAGCGGCGCTGTGTTAGGTATCATAGGTTGTTTTCGAGGCAAGCAAGGTGCCTATGTAGACAATATACGGTCGGTTAATACGGTCTTCCAAGGGGTATGACGATTTAGACCGGTCTATCAAGAGACCGTGCCTTGCTAAGTTTAAGACGGTCACATACCGTAATAGACTGCGCATAGTAAATATGGGCATAAAGAAGCGAATTAATGGTTTCAATAAAAACTTTTTTTTTGCTATTAGTAAATAAAGATCGGCATAATAAAAATCATAATAGTCAAAATTGAGGGACATTTCAAATTTATAAAGCTAAAACATTAACTACTGGGGAAAATTCGGCAATTGTTTTTCAAGCAGACCAGCTAATTTCAATTTTGGTATTAATTTGTAGGTTTTTTTCCTCTTGTTGATCAAGTTGCATGCACGCTTTGGTAATTTCAGTTGTCGAGCAACGTGGGCTTTTTACTCTCCTTCGATTTAAAAATGATAATTGTCACTTATAGAAAAACTTTTCAAATTCATGTTGAAGTTTAAGTTATTCGTACGTATTAATCGTTTGTATTGTACTAAGAACCTCACCTAAGCTCAAATTGATAAATTAATGTTAGCGTTAGAACCATGACACGATCGGAAATTGGATTTTGATTTGACTGATTGACTGGTTGTCGCGCTTAAAAAATAAAACATAGATACTCATTCCATTCTTATTCGTTTTGTGGCAGCAAAGATGGAGGTAAAAGTGCAATAATAAACCTTAAAACTCCAAGACCTTCTTAAAAAATGCACGCGCAAATTAGGGTATAGGGCTCTGTATTTTCGACTGGACTATCAAGACCGTTCTAAGCTATGATTTAGTATGGCATCACATAGGATCCAGGACGGGGCGAAGTGCTTTGCGACTTTGACCGTGGTATCTAGAAGACCCTGTTATCCATGTTCGTACTAACAAGATTTGGCTGTAATAATATAATGTTACATAATAAAATGAATATGTTACCTTGCCTGGCTGCCTGACTGTCTTGGTTTGAAATTCTCTTGGATATTATTGGCAATAATGCACTTCATCATTCTCGAAACTTTATTTTAGAACGCCCTTACAAAGTTTTCTCCAGTGACTCTACTAATAATATTTCGAAGGAATAACAGAAATTAGTAGTGAATGATATTAGTTGTGGAGAATGAGAAATAATGTAAAGTGTGACTAAACGCACTGCATAGTTAGCTAATGAAGCAATAATGCAGTTAGGGTAATACGTTAATTCACGCCTTATTCGTGCGTTGGACATGGCATTTGTATAATTTACCATCGGGTGATAATATCATAAATAAATATGCATCAACCAGCAACAGGACAGAAGTTTGGTGATTTACGAAAAAGGTTGCCTTCGGTCCGGAGAAGAATGGGTGGAAGCCAATCTTATTCCTGTTGCTGCTGTAGGAGTAGCCGTTGCTATTTTGCAGGTCTCGTCTAATTTTATTTTTATTGTATATAATTTCTATGTATATGTACCTAGTTAGAATTTGACTCCATTTCATTGTCTTGATGTTGCACTACTTACAAATATGGGTTTTTTCATGTAGTATTTAGCTGTCACTAATCATAGTTCACGTAATTCGACTGTGAAAAATCAAAATAACCCATATATATCCATTTTCAGCTAATGTCAACATGGGCCAAATCCAAGAAATTAACTTTGCTATTCCAAGGTGTAATGCATGTAATACAATGAAATTAGCACTAAACAAATTTTTTTAATTTTTTTAAGGTCAATTTGATTAAAATATAAAGGATTTGGGTATCTTGCATAAAATTGAATATAGGTGGGTCATTTTAATTCTTTTTTGGCGGTATGTAAGTAGGGGTAACCGAAAGTGCCAACTGGCAAGGATTAAGCTTCTATTTGTTTGCATGGATTTATCCTTGCCAGCTATCACGTTCGGCTACCCCGGCAGTAATTTAGTATGTTTAAAGTTTTTAGTCGCTTTCGCTTATTATTTTCAACAGTATACTTTTGTTAAAATATGTCTCAATGGGGTTCAGCTCCCGGTCACATGCAGCTTTTATTCTAGTCTCTACGCTGCTGTTAAGCTTTGGATAAAATATAATAATTAAAATGAAAATGTTTCCTTTCGTGTGGTAGCCAAAATAATGTTTTATAAAATTGACGTACATATTTGAATTTTCCGCTAAATCTAATTCGATATATCTCGACCAGTATGTACCATTCGAGCGGTACGGTAATGGTTAGTAGCTAATAATAAAATAAATTAGTAGGATCTAATAACCGTAATTCCTGTAATAGTGGACGGGTCTGAGAGTTTGAAGTTTTGCTTTATTCAAGTTTCAAGATTATACAATACATAGTATTGATTTAAAACAAAGGACACTATTTAAACTCTAGAGATCGAAGTTTGAATAGTAGACGGGTCTATTTAACACATTATCTATTATATGGCTGTAAACGGGTCTGTAATAATAGACGAGCCTGTGCTGGTGGACGGGTCTTGAAGATATGAATTTGAATAGTGGACGGGGTCCACTATTACAGGAAATACGGCATCTGAAATTTACCCGTAACTTTTGTTTTTGAAAAATCCCTGTAAAAATTGTTGTGGGCTAGAAGCTAATTTTCAAAGTACCGGGTTTTAACCAAAGCATTTCAAAAGGTTGGCAAATTCTGCAAATTAAAAGGTAGTATAATTTGCACAGGATTAATATGCACAATGCTCTACTGCAATTCTGTTTACTGTTGTTATAATGTTTTTATTTTGTGATCAAATTACATAATTCATTATATCAGTTATATTTGGGAACACATTACGGAAAGATGCCTTCTTAAAGGCAGTACGCATGGTATTTCTTTAGGTTCTTAAAATCTGTATTTGGCTCGTTGTAAGTTATAACTATTACTATGTACTAGGGCTAGGCATAGATGGGCATACCTCACGAGTGAGGAGCGCAACCCTCACACTCACCCTCATTTGGTGAGGGCGAGTGTTGCTGAATTCCCATCCCCTTCATGACGGTGAGCGTGAGTGCTTAAAGTAGCAGACGAGACTCGCATTTAAATTTTTACGTGCCACATGCTGTCTGACTTTTTGATTACTTTATTTATGTTAGAACATTGCTTGCCATTTTGACACCGTCAACTCTATCTATATTTTAACTTCAAACTTTTAAATTATAAAATCCGGGAAGTAGTATATTATCATTCTTCCCATTATCCCATTTTAACATACTTGTTCAGTGGCGGAACCAAGTTGAGAAAAAGAGGGAGAGGTCGAGGTCGTAAGGCTTTACTCTCAAATCCCTGGATGATTGATGCAAAATGAGAGATATTGCTGGATGACAATATCTGTACTTCTGCTACACAAAGGTGTGGATTCAAATATCCACTGGTGGACTTAACTTCAATATACAAACGGCAAATAGACTCGTTTCTACAAAATACTTAATTATTTTATTATTGTAAACGACGAAGTAATTTGTAATGTATAATTTACAAAGTCAGAAGTAAAAGATACGGAGACTGAAAAAGAACAGAGTAAGTACTTAGTCAGGAGGAAGTTGAAGCTGAAGTCAGGGAGTAATGGTTAAGGTTGTTAATTTATAGGGATGAGGACGGATGGGCATGGCCCATAGTACACAGTTGAATCTTACAGAAATAATATGTAATATTAATATATTATGACTCTGGAGTCAACGTGGACTAAATATTACAGTTACAAAGATTTAACAGAACCAATTGGGTTGTTGAGATCAAGGCTGACTTCGGTCAGCCTGATAAACTATAACGGTAAGTAATTCTAGAATTTGGCAATTAACATAAGTTGAAGGCTGAGCTATTGTAGGAACTCAGGAGTTAAACTAATGAATAGAAGTGGAGTCGGCCGATGCGGCCGACTTTACATAGAATGTTGAGATTAAGGAAAAGACACAAATTAATTACTTTTCTATGTTAATCAAAGTACAGATATAGGACATCTCGGTCGATGTCAACTACACTAACAATAGGCAGTAATATTACTTAATATTACAACGGTAAATGCTGGCATTTCGAACTACAAGATATGAATTTTGTAGAATCAAAATGACCATAAATATTACAGGAAAAATATTATATTAACAAAACTTCGGTTCAATACCGAACAATACTCAAGTATACACATTACAACCACAATATGTGGAGGTGTCTTTTAGTATGTGCGATGAGGTTAGCACAAATTGCTTTTTATAAAACTGATTTCTAAATATTTTAGCAGTGATTCGATTTTAATAATATGGAAACTAGTGGTAAAAGGAAGCAAAACCTTTGGGTACGGGTACATAGTGTTAGCCCTGACGGGAATAGTTTGATAAGTCTTGCCCAGGGCGGAAAGTCTTGCCCGGCCTTTTAATCTAACCTAACCACAATGGATAGTACATATGTGGGCGTTGACTGATACCCGTTGTACAGCAGCGTTCTTGCGGAGTGACATTATTATTTTATTGACTAAAAGCATTGCACACAATTTCAATGGTACATTATAACTATGGTCATGGTCCGTTAAAAACAAGTAAGAAACAATTGCAAAACTTGCTAAATGAGGAGGTGAAAGTTTTTGTTTCGACATTACATACCTGTAGAATATTGTCTTCAATTTTTTAGATTAAGCAAATCCACCATTGTGATGTGTAGTGAAATTAATAGCCTCCTTAAGTACTGACGGTGCATTATTTGAAATATTTTAATGGTAGTGTGTATCAGTGACGCAGGAAAGCATCGCTTTTGCTGTAAAAAGTACACCGTGAAGCAATGCCAGGGGATTGTAATAATTGTAATAGCTACCTAGTTCTTTCCTCGCTAGTTTATTTTACCACATTTTCAGCCGAGACTATTATTTTTATTTTATTTTGTAGATGTAATAATTAATAAATTGATACACCTTGATAGTTAGAAATAATAATAGCATCCAGACGACGCCGAAAATCGTACGTATTCACGGCTTCGATTAGTATTTATGCAAAGGCATGATGCTCTATACAGCAAACTCCCTGGAATTGTCAAGGATCCGACTAATTTTAGGCGTTTTATCCTCTTCCTCAGATTTTGGTGTGTGAGGGCATACTGAATTTTGAAAACGAATATAACGACGGTTTTATATAAATATCCCCTGGTTTAAATGCACCTGCGTAACTTTTACTACGTGCACTGGACAACTTGATGCCATTTTATCAATATTGTACAATTTTTGTCGTTTTGCTTGATTTTTGACACTTCGCTATATAGAAATTAGACGCTTCCCGTGTGATTTATGAAAACGGTTGCTTGAGTTCTGCGGAAGAATGGCTGGAAAGAAATTTGGTAGTAGTGGCTTCAGCTATTGTTGCCATTGCATTTCTGCAGGTAAAATTTTAAGAATACGTGTGGTTTGGTATGTTTTATGAAGAAAAACATAGTTGTATACTGCCATTGATTATAGCAATGTCATTCTACAATGCACTTCCTTTGTATTTTTCAAATTAAATATTGCCTTTTGAATGTGTGCACGTGATTTGGAAACACTTTATTACGCGTAGATATTAATATTACTGAGTAAATGATTGGAGTCATTGTTCAATATTATTATTCTTCATCGCACTAAATCACATACATACTGCCTAATAATTAATAATCTAATAAACTCATCTTGTACTTTATTTGCTAATAAATTATACGATTTATATGAATGCAGATTTTGGGGATCTGCTTTGCTCAGAATTTAAGGGCTGACGTTTTTGCTCAACGATCGAAGTGGCGCTGACAATTAGTGGCCCCCACGCCCATCTGATATGGGGGCCATGTATTTACATAATAGCTTATTTTATTAATCAAGTAATTAATTATATTGTTGGAATTTTGGAATACACAAATATAAGCCGAATTTTCACTCATATACGGGGAGAGCGGAAGTAATAATAAATTGTGACAAAACATTACACATCACAACTCTAAACCAAAACATTGAAATATCAAAGCTATTGAATGTGAAAGAAGTATCGACATAACATTTAAATACAAACAAATAATGAAATTATATAATTAATAATTAAAGATAAATATACTACATAATAATATACTTTACTGTCGCCCTGAGCGTTTTTTGATGAAAATAATTTTAGTGTTAATTTTTGTAATTTAATCGTGGGACGTAACGGTAATCGGCGATAGCGACAAATTATATGCTGTATAAACACGTATACGGGTCCTAATTTCTCCAGTTTCGTGGGAAGTTCTCTTTAAAAAATTAGTACACTCAAAACTAATTTACTGTTACAAAGTTCAATTATTATTGCTTCGTTTTAAAAACAAACCTCCGACACTCCGACTTGATCTCTCTTCTCTTTTATCATGTCGCGTAGAGCATAACATTGTGTCAGGCATTGTGATATAAATTTGATGTTTTTAAATTTTACTGATATAATATTCCAACATCAATTAATGTTATAAGCTATTTACAAATCGCTTCGAAGCATAATTTTATAATGCCTATAATATAAATACGTATAGAATTATATATTACACATAATATTTGTCTTTGTTTGTTTTTACATTTAAAATTAGAACTTATAGTCGTTAAATACGCAAATATATTTTAATGTTTTACAACACAAAAGGAATAAGGAGAGTCTACAGTCTCTGGTTTCTTTTGTACATTATGTGCGTAATAATATAATATTTCAATTATTTGAAAAACAGCACTAATCGAACTAATTTTTGCAATAATTTGCTGATTTTAGCAATTGTCAGTACAGTAAAGTAGGAAGTACTTCTTAGGCAATTTGATTTTAATTAACTAGTGATATATAGTCATCAGTTTACTTCTGTGAGCATCCCCACAGTTCATCCCATCGTTGACTCAAACAGACAAATAATAAGCGTTATAAAGAAATGCGTTTTTTTGCATTGTGGCACTACAATATATCTGAAGTTGAAAAGTCAAATTCTAATAATGTGAATTGTAGTATTAGAAAATCTCGGTTCGCATATAGTTTAAAGCTCTACTAAACAAAATGTTGTGTGTAAATGATTGAGATACCTACTTAACTTAATGTACATGCAGTCATGAAATCACCTTGTGACTTTCATAGCAGCAACATTGTCGCATCAGTTGCATGAAAACTTGTTGTGATTTTAATTATAATTAATTGTGCCGTATATACATATATATATTACTACCTATAGAGTATACATACATAGTTGTAGTATTTGGTGGATATACATATTGTAAAAAACGAATGAATGAAGTTGCGTTCCTTTTATTGTTTCTGAAATTGTGCGATCCCTCTAGTTCTCTACATGATTGTAGTGTTAATTTTACTATTTAATTTTGTACCGTTTAGTATAACATATATGTGTACGTTAACATACGTCCTCGTTTGTTGTGTATGAGTAAAACGTTTAGCAAGTTTATATCCATGTTATTAAAGTTATTTTAATTTTATTTTGGCCTATATAAATAAATTTAAAAAGTATAAATCGTCGGTTGAGGTGAAGGAAGGAATTGAAAAAAATGAAACGGTAAAATTAAACTATTTGTAAGAAGTTATAGTTAGATAATAATAATATTATATGAAATTAAATTTTAATTTTAAGCATTAATTTGTTTTGTATGGGCTACTACAAAAAATAAAACTAATAACACTAGTGTGATGAAAAATGAATGGGTAAAGGCTTATTGAAATAAGCTCTTTTTTGAAGATTTGTAAACTTGGTTTGCTTATAAAAGTAGTCATCATTTGAGTGGAAACTAATTTAAATATTTAATCAGCATCATATTAAATGAAAGTGAAACATTTTTGTTCTTGAATCATAAAGACTATAACCACCAAAATGTAAATTAATTGTGATCATAGGGATGCATGAGAATGACAATTTTGAGGAAATCGTGAAACAGCCAGTGCATCGTAAATTTATAAGGAGACGAAAATATATAAGTTTTTATTTTGTAGGTAAAAAAAGCATAAAACTGTAAAAGTAACAGGATCTAAACACAAATACAAGTAAATCAAAGAAATGTACAGTATGTAGTTTCTAGTAAAAGTTATAGGAACATGAAGATCAAGCTTGACGAAGCAGTTGCTAAAATGTTGGTGAAAAACTGAAAACGAAAGTATTACTAGATACATTATAGACTAGGCATTTTTTGGGCTGGCCTGCCAGCATAAACCGTAGTAGTTAAAGGATAAAATTCTATCACATGGTATTTTAAAGGAATATAAAATTTTTACGTGAAAGAAATAATGGAAGTACGAACTCAACTTGTCACAAACCGGAACTTGAAGAGATTGGGGATCTACGCCAGAAAACTAATGAAGCTACACATTTTGTAACAAGTAGTAATTATATAAACATAAAGAGACATCGTCATAGGAGTAGTGAGCACAGTTATGAAAATTAAGGAACATTATTTGTAGTTGGGTAAGTAAAAGTTGAAAATTGTATCAAATTATTCATCTGAGGGAAATATTTAGTTGTAACCGGATGAGCCGTCTGAACCGGCGGAGCCGGCAGCTCCATTATCAGCACCGGATGCTCCACCATCAGCTCCTCCTCCAAGGGCAGCGTCGTCACCACCATCAGCACCAGCAGCATCACTAGACTTGTACCGGATGAAGTAAACTTCTGGTTTGGATGGGGAAGTGGGGGCAGCGGTTGGGATGATAACTGGACGGTTAGCGTTGTCGTCGGGTTTCTTGAGAAGAACGTACACCAAAGTCTTCTGTTCTGGGGCAGGGGTGACGTAGTCGGCGAGGTTGATGGGCTCTTGGGGAGCGGGAGTGGGTGCCTTGATGAATAAGATCTTGTAGTGTTTCTCAGGGACACGTGGAGCGGATGTTGGTTTTGGGGTGGTCACCTCGGGTGCTTCAGAAGGAGCGACATGAATGTACACTTGCTTTTGCACTCGCTGTTCGAGTCCATTCAAGTTGCTATTTCCGGATCCTGATCCTGGAGCACCGTATTGAGAGTTGGCACCGTTTCCAGAGCCACTGTATCCACCGGCTGATCCACTTCCTGAGCCTGAAGCTCCACCGGTGTAACCGCCATTGGCACCACCAGCGCCGGATCCAGATCCTGGAGCACCATATTGAGAGCTAGCAGAACCACCTTGACTTCCAGAATATCCACCATTAGCACCATTAGCACCACTGTAGCCACCAGCAGATCCACTTCCTGATCCAGTTCCTGGAGCACCGTATTGAGAGCTTGCACCTGATCCAGAGCCTGATCCTGGGGCACCGTATTGTGAGCTAGCACTGTTTCCAGAGCCGCTGTATCCACCGTTGGCACCGCGACTGCCTGATCCTGATCCTGGAGCACCGTATTGGGAGCTGGCACCGTTTCCTGAGCCGCTGTATCCACCGTTGGCACCACCAGCGCCTGATCCTGATCCTGGAGCACCGTATTGGGAGCTAGCACCGTTTCCTGAGCCGCTGTATCCACCGTTGGCACCACCAGCGCCTGATCCTGATCCTGGAGCACCGTATTGGGAGCTAGCACCGTTTCCAGAGCCGCTGTATCCACCGTTGGCACCACCAGCGCCTGATCCTGATCCTGATCCTGGAGCACCGTATTGGGAGCTAGCACCGTTTCCTGAGCCGCTGTATCCACCGTTGGCACCACCAGCGCCTGATCCTGATCCTGATCCTGGAGCACCGTATTGGGAGCTAGCACCGTTTCCTGAGCCGCTGTATCCACCGTTGGCACCACCAGCGCCTGATCCTGATCCTGAT
Source organism: Dicyrtomina minuta (assembly GCA_949802685.1). NCBI lineage: Eukaryota > Metazoa > Arthropoda > Collembola > Symphypleona > Dicyrtomidae > Dicyrtomina > Dicyrtomina minuta. The sequence continues at coordinate 102,798,738 of OX461808.1, read as the reverse complement.
CCTGGAGCACCGTATTGGGAGCTAGCACCGTTTCCTGAGCCGCTGTATCCACCGTTGGCACCACCAGCGCCTGATCCTGATCCTGGAGCACCGTATTGGGAGCTAGCACCGTTTCCTGAGCCACTGTATCCACCGTTGGCACCACCAGCGCCTGATCCTGATCCTGGAGCACCGTATAGGGAGCTAGCACCGTTTCCTGAGCCGCTGTATCCACCGTTGGCACCACCAGCGCCTGATCCTGATCCTGGAGCACCGTATTGAGAGCTAGCACCGTTTCCAGAGCCACTGTATCCACCGTTAGCACCACGACCGCCTGATCCAGATCCTGGAGCACCGTATTGAGTGCTAGCACCGTTTCCAGAGCCACTGTATCCACCGTTGGCACCACCAGCACCTGATCCTGATCCTGGAGCACCGTATTGAGAGCTAGCACCGTTTCCAGAGCCGCTGTATCCACCGTTGGCACCACGACTGCCTGATCCAGATCCTGGGGCACCGTATTGAGAGCTAGCACCATTTCCTGAGCCGCTGTATCCACCAGCTGATCCGCTTCCGGAACCTGATCCTGGAGCACCGTATTGAGAGCTAGCACCGTTTTCTGAGCCGCTGTATCCTCCGTTGACACCATTAGCACCGGATCCTGGAGCACCGTATTGAGAGCTAGCACCGTTTCCAGAGCCACTGTATCCACCGGCTCCACCATTAAGACCAGATGCCCCAGAGTATCCACCGTTGAGACCACTGCCGCTTCCAGATCCTGGAGCACCGTATTGGGAGCTAGCACCTGAACCGCCAGTGTAACCACCGGCTCCACCGTTGAGACCTGGAGCTCCGTATTGACTGCTGGTTGAAATGAAAGCAATTTCTCGGGAACGAACTGGAGCGGATACAGAAACTGAACCACCGGCTCTGCTGCCAGGAGCACCGTAGTTTGCAATTGGAGCTTCACCAGAAACGGAAGCTACAAGCATCCCAGTGGATGCTACTAACTGTAAACAAAATCATATTACTCTCCATTAAGGTACAATTAATGAAATTCCTCTAGAAAACTTGTGAATTTCTGCTAAATTATATAAATTTTTAATTTAAAATGTTTGAGAAAAAAACTTAGTTGACTACTCACCAAAATTAAAATCATGGTTGAGTGGCTATTTAATTTTCAAGCGAAAGATAATTCTGACGAATAAATATGAATTTCTTCGTAGAATAGGAGAGAATAAATAAATAATTTAGAGGATCTTTAAAAAATTTGACAGCTACCAATCCGGGGATTGGGATATTCAAATTTTGAAAAAAAAAAGAAAAGAATCAGAATGAATGAAATTTAAAAAAAAGTTCTAGAAGAGACTAGAAAAGAATGAGAAGATGTTCCTAAGAAGATGATGGTTAGATAACTGTTGGTTTGATCAAAGATCAGCTCGCCTTTTAAACGTCCAGCGATCTCATATGTTTCACCTTACTCACAAATAGTGTCTCTGCCCAAGACTGTGCCACGAGCCTCGGGGCAACGATCAAGTCCCCCACGATTTCATGCTATCCTTATCGACGTCTTGTTAACTCAAGAAAGAAGTGAACGGGTCACTCGTCGTTAAACTGTGTCTAATATTATCAACAAAAGTTGTTTTTTTTGTTTCCTCTTCCCATTCTCATCAATTTATTGATACTCTCGACACTCTCGTCTTCAATTTATGTACCTATATATTTTCATGAGCTGCGATCTCTACGACAAGCACACACGACGTGTGTCGTAGACTAATTACACTACCTTTCTTACCAACCAACCATCATGTATGTGCCTATATACTTTTCACCATTGTTTTATCAGTAATCAGTTCGTTCAGAAATAACACACGGTCACATAATTATATTATTATGTAGGTATACACAAGAACCTGCTCTTCTTCTATTTATCGTATACAAAAGTCAAAAAGTTTAACAATAGAATTTGATTTGGTGTTGCATTAATTTTTGTTTTTTTAGTGTGTAAATATTTCGAGTCCAATATAGAAACTTTAATAAAAATGTATTTTGTCGTCTAAGTACCTACAGTTATATACATATCTATATACGCGTATCATCTTATAGTATGTAGGAAAATAGAACAAGAACTGCATTACAAATTATTACTTTCTGCTAATTTTTGTCTCATGTGTGTATATTTTACACATTAGCTTAGCCCCATGTACGGCATAGTGGACGAGGATTGAGTCAAATTAAGCAGGATAGGCTGATTGACAACTTTTAAACTGTACTTTTGACTTTCCTCGTGGAGTTTTAAGTGCTTGAGAGAGAGAATCTCTGATTGACTTGCTTCTACTTATCATGTTGTTACATTCCTTTAAAAAAAAGTAGCAATAATTTGCAATACAATATATATGAGCATACAGAAGCAAAATCCATACTTGTAGTATGATATGATTGAATTTGTAGACAATAATTATCCACTGCGCGGCCATCATCATCATCATATATTTGGAAAAGTCTGTCGAAAATATATTTAATTAGTAGAAAATACCCAATGCCGTAGTCCATACATTATGAAGAGGTATAAATGTATACTGTATTAATACGGTCCACTGTCCACCAGTATTGTTGTACAAGCGTATGGGGTAGAAAAGAGAATATTCACACAGGTATACTCTCTGAATTCGAATTGATAATTATTGTTAATGCATTGAATAAAAGCGTGTTTTGTTTTCAGTTTTCTAATTCAATAAAATTGTCTGCAGGCAAATTACATGTATGCATATATGTTAAGGGTTTCATGGTGATATTATTTGCTTGCGTATTCATACTGACGTATTACACACATCTGTTTTAATAGTTTTTTTGTATTATTTTTTAAGTAGAATACAAAAACTGCATCCGTAGTATAGTAACATATTATGATAACGGTAAAGATGGGTGTATTATTCTGCTGTACGTTAGCTACATATTAAGTTCTTCTACATGGGCGCTGTGAATTTTACTTACTAGTTAGCTATACTATCTTATTATGGAAGACAGAATAATGTAATGCCGCAGATTGAGGCTTTTGGTGCTTTTAATTGAGGAAGACACTGATTGAGATATTGATGGTTCACTGCAAGATGGGAGAAAAGTAGCAAGATTGCTTGGTAACATTAGGCGCTACATGAGTTACATACTGTTACACAGTGCAGTGTGCAGTGCTGTCAACTGTCACAGCACTCATCAAACATCTGCTGCTGATTTCTAATTTTTGCTAATCAAGAGATTTATTTTATCTATATGAAGTCCCCATCATGAGTACTTATACAGTATTTCAGGTCTTTTTACTTTTTTCTTGTTTTTATCCCCAATCTTTGCAGGTATGTCTCTATAAGTCGTATGTAGTGTCATCGTCATGTGATATAATATGTAATATGTAGTTTTACTCGGACATATTTTTTTCTGCGTCGGCGGTAGAAATTACGTTATGATTATATCTGACTAGTGATCGAGACGCTGTGAGACAAATAATCATGTTAAATGTTATATATTATATGGGCGTAATTTATTATTGTGTTTTGCTTGCTAATTGATACAACATTGCTGATTTGTGTTCATCCTGTTTTCATTGAAATTGGAATGTAGAATAAATTAATGTTATATAGTTTGGCGGTCAGAGGTTTCATACCATCGCATTGCATCGCATCGGTCATACAAGTGGCTTAATTGTTTTTGGTAAACAGTATTAGTCAAAAATAAATACATAAAATTTAAGTATTAAGTTGATGAAGATATTTTCTTTGCTTGAGAGTTAAAGTACATATCGTTAGTGTGAGGATTTGTAAATAATATTTATATTTTTAAAGGGAATTCAATACGAAATCAAGTTTTTAGTGGGTGGCCACGTGACAATGGCTTTATTTCATAAATGTGCGTCATTTTGTACTTACAAGGGAATGACGCGACATGACCGACCCAGAATTTGGAAAGACCTATACCAAAAAATCAGGCTACTTTTAAATAGTATAGATCCAAAGTAACTCGATTGCATTTGGCGTCGTTTGCCTAGAATTGCGCGGCAAAGTTTAAAAAAATTCAAATTTTAATACTTTGCCGCGCTGTAGATTCTACAGTTCTTAACCAATTTTGATGAAATTTGGTTTTTTCCGATTCTGAGATCTTTATCTAAAAAGCGATTTCAGGATTTTTGAAAATTCGAAAATTTTTTATTTTTTGAAAGAAATCTAGGAAACCCATATTTTTGAGGCCCGTTTTTTTAAACGAATTTTTTGCAAAAAAATAAAATTTTCGAATTTTCAAAAATCCTGAAATCACTTTTTAGATAAAGATCTCAAAATCGGAAAAAACCAAATTTCATCAAAATCGGTTAAGAACTGTAGAATCTACAGCGCGGCAAAGTATTAAAATTTGAATTTTTTAAAACTTTGCCGCGCAATTCTAGGCAAACGACGCAAAATGCAATCGAGTTACTTTGGATCTATACTATTTAAAAGTAGCCTGATTGTTTGGTATAGGTCTTTCCAAATTCTGGGTCGGTCATGTCGCGTCATTCCCTTGTTAGTCTCCATGGAATATGTATGACAATGAGTATGACAGACAGTTATTGGGACTGTGACACTACGCAAAAAGAATAGCATTTTAATCAAGCGCGTTACTAAGTAAATACTTTTGTTGATCAACAACGCACTATTAAATATCAGTGTTATCATTAAAGTAATTTATTATTGTATGTGTGCTCGTTGATAATTGAATATAGATCTACTCTCATCACTTGCTTGATCAATTAAGCACGATGGCTTTTAAATGAATATTAATTTCGCAAATCAAAATGTCAAAATATGTTGTTGAAGAGTAGAAAACCTTTTGAAAACTGAAAATTCAACAGAGATACTTTTATCAGTGACCAACTTTTATTCTGCACACTAATTAAGTTAAGTATTAGAGTTGCTTATTACGCAATACAGCTTGTTGCTCTTTCTTCTTTTTTCAGGGAAGTTGGTGTTGATGACATGTGCAGGTTATTAGGTATATTACATATGGTTGAATGTAGGTGAGTAAATAGAGCTACATTACGAGGTTAATGGCTGACTATAGTGAGTCTACTTCTAAAAATTAGCTACCTATACCTACAAATCATTGCTCAACTTACTCTCGCACAACTCGAAAACGAACTTTTGAAAAAATATGATAAGCGTCAACGATGTATGTATTTGGTAGTCCTCACAATTTGACAAATTACAATTTTAGCTAATTTTTATTATTAAGCAAGAAAAAATTTTATTATTTATTATATTTATTTTCTACATTAGTGCCAGGGCCACTTTGAGGAATTTCTTTCAAACGATTTTTTTTGGATACAGTCAATATTATTAGTTGTTTGTACCAGACAGAGTATATAGATGCGTGAAAGTTTAATAATAAATAAGGTGTAAATTGTGTATATATATATTGCTAGGTCACATGCGTCAGAATCAAAGGTTACATTTTAGTTGAGTGGTAATTAATATTGCATTAGTTAGAGACTGGTGTTCATTAATTGCATGCTATATGTTATGATATGATATGCTCACGTTATTTTCTTTCTGCATTGACTTATGTTTTTGCATCCCACCCCAGCACCGATCGATCGATGTGAATCTATAAAAGCAGTAACACTTTTGCTAACTTGAATCACATGCCCGGAGTTAGTCAATCTTTTGATAGTCCAGCTCCGAAAGTATGTGTGTGTTTAAAGGAAGTGTGACAGCAGCAGTTTACAACTTTTTGCTTTCGATTAAAAATTATGACTTCAAAACATTTCGAAACTATTTTTCAAGTTCAAAGTTCCTCCCCATATGGTTTAAAGCAGTATTGTTATAAAATAAACTCTGTAGGCACTCGCCACTGACACTTAAGGGTTTTGACATTTATCGAGTTTCTCTCTATATTTAAAATAATATTGGCATTACATAATATATTTATATATACAGGGAGTACATTACGAAAGCAAACAGACTAAAATTTAACCGTATCCTTTTTAAACTTAAGTAAAAACTTAATAACTTAATAAAAAACTTCAAACTAATGTAAGTAAAAGTAATATTTTTTGCATAGTGTAAATCATTAGGTTGCAGATTAACTGTGCAGCAAACTACCTACTTAGGTACTCACACTGATTAACACAATTTAAACGCAGTGTCTCGGATACAAATTTTTACCACACTTTCTAAAATTGATCCCATCTACGCTTTATTCAATTTTTGGTACTGCTCCAGACCCGCGTTCTATTTATAAAGTAAAGTAAAGTAATTGCTTTAACGTCATCTCCACACAGCGAATTTTCACTGATTTCCAGGGAAAGACAGCTTTGGACTAATTACTACTCACTATCGTCGTTACTTTTGTATTTGATTTTATTATTTCTGACTACTTTTTCTAGAGAAGAGAACTCTAGAAAGCCTAGAGAAGTGACTCCGAAAATCTTGTCCTCTAGGACCTGCAACGTACATATCACCGAGCCTTGCAGGATTACCAAGCACAGGTCACCCATCCATTTTAGAATGCGCTTGGACTGTTGCTTAACCAGAAGGAATCACCCTCCTAGCCAACCGCCAGACCAACCTGTACTGGTCCTTTAAGTCACGGGTTGTTGTATTATGGACCTGCGATCTACACATATTCCATTTTGAATTCGCATTCTAACTGAGAAAATATTGTAACTTATACTTTTCAGTCCCATTTTGTTGTTGTTGTTGTTTCTGGGTCAATGACATCAATTTTGTATTTTAAAGCCTTGGATCTTAGCCGACTAAAGCTATTATCAAAATGGAAAACGTAGGCCCCTACTTCGTGGCAAACGAACGATCCTTCTGCTGGGTTTAGGTGAGACTCAATTCTTTTTTTGGGTACAACTTCTTGATCAAAGTGCGTTACCGAAAATCCAATATCAAAAAGCTCAGTTTTAAAAACCCAGTTTAAGATACTACTTTCTTGATTCACTTGAATTTCTACAGAGAGGATCTGCGCTGCTCCAACTGTTATAGAAATCGCACTATCCAATGAATTTTCATCCTCCTCAGTATTTTTGTTCAAAGACAACGTTGACAATTTATTACGGTCGTTGTTGTCAAACTGAGATATAGCCCTAGTTCCTCCATAGGCTGCTGATAGTTGATCCCTGGGAATGGCTGCGAACAGGGCAGGTCTCCATTTGGTAGCGTCACTGTCAAATATTTGAACTTTTCCAAATGTACGTTGAGATAAAATGGGTTTTACAATCGAAAAAAGTATTGAGAATACTCGGGATGCTGAAATTATTATGAATACAAATTCGTATTACAAAATTATGCTCACATTAAAATTTAAAAAAGGCATTATACTTAACTAACAGATAATTGTCCATATTATTTAGTATGCTCGGAATTAATATAGGAATATACAGAATGTGCGTACATATTTCTCACTCTCACCATTAATCACGTAGGCAAGTTTTAATGTCTCGGGATGGTTGCATTCAAATCTTCTTAAATTCTCCATGATCGTATCAACAACTACGTCAATAGTTAAATATAAAAATTGTTGATAATAATATTGAATAATACTGAGCCTCTGCAATGTGTGTTTTATGATCTGATGAAAATATTAAGTTAAAATTTTAATGGACATAGTTTATGGCTTACCTCCGAAAGAAATGAGCGTTTTCATAGACAAGCCGTCCATGTCCATAATGATAACAAATTGTGTGACAGGAACTTCAGCAGCGGTCGTTTTCCCTTTCATAGAATGTAAAAGTTTTTCAAATAGTTGGTCAATGTAACGGATGTATGTCTTTTTTTCACCAGATTGAATCAATTTCTTCAAGTTCCACTTTCCGAATTGCAATACTGCAACTGCAAAATAGTAAGTGGGAAGTGTTACCTGTGTAGCATATATACAACGTGTATATAGAACGTAAGTAATGCCCTTATTATAAATGTAGGCAATTACAGAATAATCGATAGCGTGGTGTAATTTATCTTACGAAATACAACACATTTCTTCAGCGAATATTTTCTACTTGCAAGTTTTGTGTTTTAAATTTTTGACCCTTGCAAAATTTTGGTCAATATAAAATATGCTTAATTTAGCTAATTTTACCTGGAGAATTTTCTTTATCAAAACCGCTCAGATCTAATTGATAATTTTGAATTAAGTTTCCCGTTCCTTCCCAAGTTAAAAGTGAGTCAATGTCATTCTTCTCTCGCCATTTAAGAGACTAAAAATTAGTAGATATAACTATTTACTATAAATAATTTCATATTAATCATTTGGTATTTTGATTTAATAATTATACGTATAGAGGCAGGATTCACTTATTCGAGGCACTTATTCGTTATTACTTGCGCTAGCGAATATACTGACTTCCGTGATATGTCCAAACAAAGTGCAAGTAACAACAATGGCAAAAAGTACGTATTAGGTAAAAGGCCGGTATTTTTGTTGTTGTAACAACAAAAATATGGGTTATGCTATACCTCTAGCAAGTGTAGGAAGTAGGAGCGAATAACTGGAAGTCCCTCAAATCATAAATTATTTTTACCTTTCGCAACATATTTTCCGACTGTTCTAGATTGTATTCTCTGGCTGTTTAGAAAATAAATTACATTTAGATTTAGTTTTAGTTACTAATATTATCAAATACATTAAATAAGTATATAAATATATAGACATTAAAAACAAATTGAATTCCACCTCGAAGCCAACGCAGCAAGTACGTGTCCGATTTTTGATCTTCATTCAGCTTTAAATCTTGTAGTTTATCACGAAACTATAGAATTAATTCAAATAAACAGGAATTTTTGCAAGTAGATTAACGTTTTGTGAAGTACAATTATTATACAAGTTAAAGTATGTGCAAGAGAAATTCAAAAAGGCTAGACGGGGTAATAATAATAAGGTGAGTTAATTATACCTTGACTAGAATTTCAAGTTCCTTGCTATGTGGAGCAGCCATTCTTCTGCAGCTATTCTGAATATATTTCCAAAGTAAACAAAAAATGAGTTTAAAAAAATTAAAATCATCATAATCGTCGAAAACTAGTACTAACTTATTGGCAGTATTGTTTTGTAGCGTTAGTCTCTTAAGTATTGCACCAAATAATAATTTTTATAATAAATATACATAGTACGATGTTGTTTTTATTTACGTCTGCTTAGTGTAAATATGGTACATATGACAGATTGCAGCGCTTACTAGCGTACTGTGTTCAATGCATTTACATTTTTGTATAATCTACATACATACTTTCGAAGTACAACTAAAGGTAGAAACAAGAACGAACCTCTTTCTTTTCTTATTTGATAATTTGTCGAGAGTACTTAAATGAGAAGAGCAAAGTGAACCTTAATTTTCAATTTAGAAATTAAAACGCTTCAAGTTTTATATTGTCAACTGCTGACGTTCTCAGGTATCGTTGTTAGATTTGGTCGTTGCTGAGTGGAATTCGTGCGTTGATAAAGAGAGTAATGTTACTAATGTTACTATTACCAATTCCAATTCCAGATATTCCAAATATTATATATTACAATTTATAATACAGCTGGGACTCATGGAGTTACCAGATATGACACTCTGTGTTGGTCTTGCTTTTATTAAAAGGCTCTTCGCTTCTTTTACAGTTCCAGTAAAATGAGTACGCCGATATGTGCTTAAAATTTCAGATGTATTTTTTCTTCTCCTTGGTCCCAGTTTTATAGAAAGGTTACAAAAGCACAATCAACTATAAATTTCAATGAACTATTATAATATGACCTGAACCTTTCAAACCTTTGTGATGTGAAAATTGTAATATCTGACTGTCTTCTGATTGTTTGGATTTACACAATTGCCAATGATGGAAGATAAGTATCCATTGTATTGTATTCAGTATAGTATAATTATTACTCCTACAAATCCGTCGCAGCAGTAACAAGCAAAGTGGAAAATTAATAGAAAATTTCCTATTACTTCCTTACTGTGAATAATTGTAAGAATATTTTGTTTCGTTTCCTCCAAAATATGTTTAGATAAACATATTACTTTATCGCCGTTATATTACTAATATCAGCTTCAGTATAACGCATCTTCTTATGGGTTCTTTTTAAATTGAAGACAATTACGAAAGAAATGGTTCTCTTGCATTTATTTTTCTATTATGGTCAAGCTAGCAAAAAACCTAGAACGTAAGTAGTGTAATTGATTTTATTGTACTACCTGAAACTAGCACACCAATAAATGTTTAAGGATTATTTAGTCAAGTAAAAGTACTGATGATACATTAAAAGCAACTCACTAGAAAAATCAAGGATGGGAGAGCTTGCACAAACAGAAGCTAAAGACTTGTGCTGAAATAATAAAAGTAGGAAAATATAAGCAGTATTAAATTCAAAAGGGCAGGTAACCTCGAAACCCCATCCATTTTACACAGATGTATTTTGTATGACATATAAAGTAATCAAAACTATATGTACTGCTGTCTCCCATGGATTATGACCTTGTTTGCATGATTCGTAGAGATTTGAAGTTCAACGCATAAACATTGTACGTTTTTAAGCATGATAATATATTTCGCTATATCACTGCTGGACTTTCCGTATTCTCCGTTGTAATAATATCGTTGGATGCGTGTAGACAAATAACAAATAAAAACCCTCATTATAATAACTAAAGACACCTCCCAAGGAAGACAAGAAGAGAGCTGAGCCCTCAAAACAAGCAATTTATGCATTTCTTCTCACAGAGAAAATCTGATAGCATAAAGGTTGTTTTCCTAGGAGCACAAGGGTCGTGCGTAGTTGCATTACGAACAAAACAAAGATTGTTTCTTGCATACCGCTTTTACGCTACGGGGGTATTATTTTTACTTTTGTGAAACGACTGCTGTAAAGTAGGTATGCATCTAAGTAGGTACTTATATATTATTCAACACAAACCTAGTGTTGTCTTCAGGTCCGGGTCTGCTAACAGCTAAGTACTTAAGTGACAATAATAATAGAAATAATATACATCTTGCATGGATACTGTCTTGCTGACACTTGGGCTTGGGGACTGGAACTGTTAGCGAGAATCATTCCGTTACTCGTCGGGGATGCTGTTTTGTCTGGACACTATAGTCATCGACTTTCGATCAAGGGATCGAGCCAGATTTATGTTCACCATTTATATACTGGATTTTTTCAAAAATCTACCAATATATTTCATAAAATTTCATTGCGTGGCTTTATACTTTTTTTTAAAAGTCTTTTCTTCAAATGAAAGTAGAATTAGGGAATATTGTAATGACTTATTTGGAGAAAATACGTGAAGTTCACAGTTCATCCAACCAACTTTTTCAGTGGCACCTATAGTTGATTTATTAGTACCTAATTTTCATGAAATAACCAAAAGAACGAAAGTAAATTTTTGTAAAATTGGGTGAAAATATTGCTTGCTAGTGTAATATTATTCAATATATATAAATATATACACCATGTCTCAATGAAACAATAACACCCATGTTTTCAAGTAACTCACCCCACCCGAGGTAATTCCAAAAATTAAACCAACAATTATGTACACCTGCTGGGCAGATGTCATCTAATCTAAATATAATAAAATTATCTCGTGGAATTACCACGTTTCCATCACCCGTGTTGTGTTATACTTGAAAACATGGGTATTCCAAATTCCAATTTCATTGAGACATATTATGAGAACTACAGTATAGTTGCTGAGTGGCTGTGGCGCTCACTAGAATGAAACTTCGAACTGTATTACTTTGAACTTGAACTTGAATAATAATTAATAATACTGAAATTTTGACATGGTTAATGTATTAATATTAATTCACAAACATATAATAGTTTAAATTCCTAAACAATAAATTCCTTTCTGCAGTTCTGTAATAATTCTAAATAATATTTACTAGCAGGTCAGCAACCCGATGGGTTGCGATTAAAAAATGTAACATATATTTTTCACATTTAGTTGTTATAGTAAATTAGGTTGTGGCCAAATGGACTTTGATATTGCCCAGTATAAGCTTTAATTAGAGGTTCTACTGGGTTAAGTTATTACCATTGGGTTGAAACCGCGCAAGTGTTGACCATATTATACTTGCCCGGGGTAAGCTTTAACCTCAACTTTGACGGGGATAAGCTTTCACCCTAACTTTGCACGGGTTAGGTTTTTCCCATAAGCGTGGTAGAAGTAGGTTTTGACCAGAGTCTTGCCTGGGTTAAAGTATGGAATTAGACTTGTTTGGGGTACGTACTGATCAGTGACCTGCCTGGGTAACACTATAGTGAAAAACTTCGACCAGAGGCTGGCACGGGATAAGTTATACCGAAGCGTTGGCTGGCTTGAGCATTTACCACAGACTTGCCCAAAATTAATGATTTGCCTCATCGGTCGCATTCTATTATATTTTTTGAGCTCACAGGCTTTCTCGGGATAAGTTTTTCCCAGAGATTTGCCCGTTTACGCTATGGTCACGGACGTGCCCAGGGTAATCTTCAATCACAACCTTGCCCTGGCTAAGCTTTGATCAAATGGGCCATCCATATAATATGTTTCAGTTTTTTGTGCAAAACCTACCTCCCTCTTTCATCGTCACTTCACCGTCATTCCTTGATACCCCCCCCCCCCACTATAAACGTTTAAATTTTTAAATAGTTGCTCAAAGAATTTTTTATATTTTCTAAATGCTTATATATACATTTTTTCGAAAAGTGAATATTTACATACCACATATTACATTTTATCAATAATGTATCTGCTTTAATTCGCCGTAATAAAAATGTAAAATTTACAAAAATTGCCTGAAACGTCATTTTCCTGAACCCCCCATCCCCCCTGCTGTTTCAGCGCGTCATTAGCCTGAACCATCTCCCCCCCCCCATGAAACCTAAAACGTAATGCATGGATGGCCCCATAGGCCTAACCGGGGCATGGTTTTGCCACAGGCGCGATCCAGGTATGTTTTGATCAGAAACTTAACCTGATTACGCTACGGTCACCGACATATCTGGGATCAGTTTTGATTTCAGGTTAGCCCGGAATTAAGGCTTTAAATTAATTCGGATTAAATAAATCGTATTAGTCATTTTTACTTTTTTACGCAAGTGATAAGTAAAACCTGATCGCGCGTCTTTTGTGCGATGTAAAATTCACCCTATTTTGTTCAATATAATCTTTTACTTCCGGCTGCTGCATGTACAATTTTATTGGATCACAGGCTTGGAAGGTAAAAGACTTTATGAAAACCTAGGCTTGCAGACGCGTCAAATGGTACCATGAAAAGTGCAAATAGTTGAAAACTGAAGCGCACACAACGTGTAGTGGCTTTTAACAGGGGCCATCTCAAGACCAATCAAACGGACTTTTAATTAAAAGATTAAAAAAATAAATTATTACTGTTAGGGAATTAATATTACGAAGCTTAGTGTTGACTTGAGTGTAGGTGTAGTAATGCAGAGTAGACATGGATACGATGTAGTTGTAAGTTATACAATAGGAGACTTTGGTTAAATAAAATAATAAAATTAGATTAGTAATTTTCTCGCCAAGTTCAAATTTTTTTTATCGGTTTGCATTTTTTTCCTCAAATTTTACGGCGTTCAAGTTAGAGGTATTTGCAATTAAAAATCTAGCTCTGTACCAATCAGGACCCTGGAATTTTTAAAAATTCGAATTTCAGGCTGTGATTGGTGCAGAGCTAAAAAGTTAAAACGGGAATAATTCAAAAAAGTGTCAAAACACTAAATTTTCCAAGACTATGTTGGCCTCTGCTTGACCAAGGGCTATCTAATGACACCCCAATAAGGGGTAAATTCCTAAAACTGTAGGAGTACAGTGAGTACACTGTATAAGCTGGCAACCCCCCGTAACACTGCACGCGTTAATTAAGAGATGCTTCAACGTTTACGTTTCAAACTTAAACGTAAACTATGGTAGGGTTAGGGTTTCCTAAAGCTTGCTTAAATGCTTATAAATCATAATAATACCGCATTGCATTGTATTGGTTTGGTTCATTCTCATTCGTTACAGTTAGTTTACGAAAATAAGCAGACGCTAGACTAGGATAGGACTAGATAATCTGCCAATCTGCCTGCTGCTCTCTGTATAAGTATATTTAATGCCATAGTGGTATATTTCCAACTTTCACATTCAAAGTATCGATTATCGATGTAATGGAGGGTTACAACCCAAATGCATTTTGCACGTTGACGTCATGTAGTTCATGTAGTCGTCGTTGGGTCCCTGCCCCACCACACGTTTTTTCTAGAAGAAATGCACTGGTAGATGCGTATGCAATGACTGAAGATCCTTGCCACCCTCCGGGTCGCTGTCCACCATGTTGCAAGTAATGAGTTTTGGCTATTACTTGATAATAGTTGATAATAATAGTAACAATAACAATTACTTTAATCAATTACCTAAATAAAATAAATGAATACTCAGAGCGTTTACATTTTCAGACCCATTCCAAAATTTCGAATGCTACGTGAATTTGATGCATGTGACATAAAATGCTTCAAAAAAGAGCAAGAAAAACAAAAAAGAAAAGAATGTTACGAGCAATGGAGAAACTACTACGAGTCACTACTGCCGCAACCCTCTGTTGAAGTTGGCTTTATAAATCCAAACCGTCAAGTTATTTTTGAGACTGAGTATATAAAAACAAACCCGATGTTAAAAACATTAGCACTCATATTAGAATGTTAACATTGTAAATTTGGAGCATTGAGCATTTATCACATTACCCACAGCCCACCTTATGAGGGAAGACTCAAGGAAATGAGATGTAAGACTGACATTTTGGCTGGATTTTTCAATCCGGACGACAACAAAACGGACGAGCAACGTTATGCAGAGAGATGTGACCCTGGGTGTGTATCTTGCTCCCCTCATATCCCAGAGTATCCAAGCCGAGGATTAATTCAGTGAGTTTGAGTGTATATGCATTTTTTCCATTATTATTATTTGGAATAGATAGCAAAAAAACATCAAACAGAAGCCCAGCAGGTGAACATGGCTGGAAATTATGTAAAATAAGTAAAATTATGAATTATTAATTGTTATTTATTTCAATATATTGCCTAAGGGTTCCCCGGCTGCGATGGATAAGTAAAAACGAGGAAGAACGAACTTGCTTTCCTGGGGATTGTCAGAAAACAGGACCATGCTCTTACTTAACGCCGGAGTATTTGTACGAACTGAAGAAGAAGCGAGATATGTGGGCTGAGGAAGACAGGCAAAAGATTTGCGATGAGTTGGAAAGGAAACAAATAATTCATGACAATTACTTAGGGAACTATGCCTGTCCATGTGCAACGGGTCGATGCTCGGAGACCCAAGGGTGTTATCATCCAACAAAATTGATATCGTAGAGCACCATTATATAGTCACTACTTGGATGCATGTTAATTATTACCAATTTTAAAATCCAAAATTAAAGCGGAATGAATTAATTTAAATTTTATTGATACACACTGCGTGAATGTATTTTCTTCCTACTTTTTCTCGAAAAGACATGACTTTTAATTTTTAATAAATCTACTAAACGTCTAAAAATAAATAGCACCAATAGGTTCCGCAGTTCAAACATGCTAAATTGCATCTTGATTCAGTGAAGTCATTAAACGTGTTAAATACACACGTAGTCAGGTACATTACTAACAAGGGAACCACGCCAACGGTACACCCAGAGTTCAAAATTTTTGAAAATTTCACCCATTCCAAAAAATCAGGCTACTTTTAAATAGTACTTACCCAAAGTAACTCCACTGCATTTTGCGTTGTATGGTCACAGTGCGCAATGGCCCGTCAAAGTTTTAAAAACTTTTAATTTTAATATTTTGCCGCCCTGATACTTCTACAGCTCTCATCCGATTTTGATGAAATTTTGTTTTTCTGATCCTTAGACTGTTTTCTAAAAAGCAATTTCAGGATTTTCAAAAACTCCGAAAATTTTAATTTTTTTTGAAAAAGTCAAAAAAAATGTATATATTTGAGGCCAAATTTTTAAACGTCTATTTTTCAAAAAAAAATTAAAATTTTCGGAGTTTTTGAAAATCCTGAAATTGCTTTTTAGAAAACAGTCTAAGGATCAGAAAAACAAAATTTCATCAAAATCGGATGAGAGCTGTACAAATACCAGGGCGGCAAAATATTAAAATTTGAATTTTTTTAAACTTTGGCGGGTCACTGTTACCATACAACGCAAAATGCAGTCGAGTTACTTTGGGTATGTACTATTTAAAAGTAGCCTGATTTTTTTGAATGGGTGATTTTGAAATCTGGGTGTACCACTTGACGTGGTTCCCCTGTAAGTACTTAATGTACCTGCGTATTGGGTACACACAAGTTTTATGATTTTCTTGTTTGCTTATGATTTCTTTTTATCCTCCGTTTTAGTTTTATTTTCGGATCTACTTTGGCGCTTCTTCTTTAATTCTAATATCGTTTTCCATCTCTTCAAGTTACTTTTACATCCCGATGCTAATGCATTAGTATCTGCAAGCAAGTTACTCAAAACCTCAAAACATTCAACACAAATTCCGGATAGGAATTCAATTTCAAAGCTAGGCATAAGATATCCGTTGCTCCGATCCATCATTGGATTTGGTTTAACTCCGTTTTTTTTTTCAATATCACCTTGATTATAAAATTCGTCAAAGACCAAATGAGTAACCTCAGCATGGACATCCCAAGGTTTAGAGCAAGCACTTATATCACATGCGGTCATTGTCAGAGCTTCAGCCATCAACCTGTAATTTATTTTTCATCCAAGCGGTACACTTTACTTTGTATATTCATCATGATAATACATACACTTACGATTAGATGTCACAAAATCTAACCAAAGAAATGTAAAATTTAGGAAGTGAGAATTATCTGAATACCGATGTTCCGGATTTGTCCAGCTAAAACTACTTTTTGCTAGCAGTTTCCCAATTTTATTTCGAACTGGAAAATAATTGGAAAGATCCGTTGCAATAATACAATGCTTTATATGGCCTAGAACCTCCTTATATTCCTCCGTATTCAGCTTCAGCAGTATGTTTTTGTCGTCCTGCAATCAAATTTTTGTACATTGAAAGTTTGTTGTTTTTAATTACGTTGAGTATATAGTTGCAGTTGCAAATTCTAGGCTAAAATTATGTACGAAAAAGGCAAAACAAGCTCTCCTTAGGTCGGGAACGAGAACGTACTTTATCGAGTTATTTTCCAGCGAGGTTTTTCTTGATATAAAAGAAATTATTTCTTGATAATAAATACCGCAAATGACCGAATAACCGCTGTGTCTCAAGTACACGCCGGGATATCAATTCCAAAAAATTTGACGCTTACTTGGTCATTTAGGGTAATTCTAATATTACTTTAGGCGCTGTTCACGTCAGTCACTAGTTGACTGATTGTATGTACTTACTTGCAACTAGCCAACCAGAGACATATTAAGCGTATATATTAAGATCCCTTAACCTTATCACTGAAAGGTTAAATACAACCTACTAGAGGTTTTCTTTATATGTTTTTTTGCGCTTGCACTTGGAGTCTTTACTTAAGTAGCTGTTTGAAGGTAACTAAATATAACTTAGGTATAATCACAACTACAGTGGTAATTTCATCGTGAAATTTTATAGAATGTAATATATTACTTGTTGCAAAATGTGCACTGATTGATTGAAATGATGGTGTTCCAATACAGAATAATTATATATAGACGCCAGTGGACTTGAGGTTGCAATCAAAAAGTCATTGTTCAATCCCTGGTGATCCAAATCGTGGCAAAGCGACGCGACATACATGGCCAATTTCTGTACAGTACGAATAAATGCATGAGTCTTAAGATTCAGATAATAAAATATTTATGTAATAACTCAAAATGGAACATGCCAAAATTAAAATAATCCAAAATGAGTGTATATCACTGCCGTCAAACTAATTCCATATTTTTCTAAGCATAAGCCTGTCTCCCAGTCTCCCTACTCCCTTGGTGTAAAAAGATAATCCTAGCTTTCGCCGTTTGCCCCACCCCTACCGCAAAAATAGGCTCGGACTCCATTGCTGAATGGCAAACCCCAAATTGAGTGGAATGGAATCCGTAACATTCATATTTAAGGTAATAGTAAAATATCAATTATGAATGAATTCTCATTTACTTCCATTGTAGTAAATCGTTGGATATTTCTCTTCAGTATACAATACATAGTATGGCACACAGTGAAGGCATGCTTCCAATTATGATATGGGAGGGCTCGGTAGTTCTTTTTCACAGTAATTAAAAATCGATAAAGTGTATCTACATCGAAGCGAGATGTTCCAAAAAGATCCACAAACATGAAAGCAGCAAAGTGAATGCTCTGACTATCTTCAACACGCATAGTTTCGAAGTGAAATCTGAAATAATTTTGATAAATTTAATAAATTACACATGGTATTTTAAACATTTAAACTTCAAATTATTTTCGAATTTATGCCATTCGCCATTGGGGCCGACTGCGTCTGGATGACGGATGGCTTCAAGAACTATCGCATCGGACTGTACAATCTAATCATGTACAAGTGCAAACACCCTTATGCCCTTGTCTATTTACGACGTTGCAATCTGGTTCGACCACTTCGACCCTAATTCCTCGAATACTCGAATCGCCGGCTGAGCCAAACCAGACAACTTTTTTCTGATCCAAAAAACGTGCTAAATGTTTTAGTACCGAGAGTGAAGTGCAGTGGAAACATTTCTTAGACTTACGATGAGACGAAAGTATACAATCTATACAAATACAATAGTACCAAAATGAACAACATTACTGAGAGAAATCTGTAGGAGGATTGTGGAGGATTGTCCTTCCCGAAATTGCAGTGTCAAATTCGTCATCCGTGCAGTTTCTATGATATGCAACTACTTCCAGAGCTACTTTAAATTTTTCCTGTGAAAGTTGAATTTTCTCATACAGTTTAGCATGATGAAGTGCTAGACCGCAATACAAACCAAATTGATCGAATGCCATAACATCGTCCTGAGTAAATACACCTTGTTTCTTATTGACCATTTGAACAACGGCGATGATGGTTCCTCGTATAAATATTGGCATGCATAAAATTGTCTTAGTTTTGTAACCAGTTTGCTTATCCACTGATTCGTTAAATCTTGGATCGGCGTAAGCGTCAGGAATGTTTAGGATTTCACCAGTCTCAGCAACTTTGCCAGCAATACCCTTGCCAATTTTAAAACTGAAAGTAAAATAAGGGATTTTAGAGGTTGAAGGACATTTGCTACCCGCACATTGCTA
Source organism: Dicyrtomina minuta (assembly GCA_949802685.1). Taxonomy (NCBI): domain Eukaryota; kingdom Metazoa; phylum Arthropoda; class Collembola; order Symphypleona; family Dicyrtomidae; genus Dicyrtomina; species Dicyrtomina minuta. Next base: position 102,779,496 of record OX461808.1, on the reverse strand, counting down.
CCCACGATCAAACCTAGGACATTTGGTACCCATGTTCAAAAAAATTGAAACTACACATCGCTGAAAAGGATGGTATAAATAATACAGGCATGCTAGAAAAATTAAGTCTTTCTTATCATGGCAGCATTGCTAACAAGACATTGCTAACAAGACAGAAAGATGTGGATCTGCCGTTTTATTACATGTAGCACTAAGGTGCGTAAATGTGATCACCCCTTAAATGTGATCAGTGGCCGCCGTTTAAATATTACCGCCTTTAAAAATCTGTGCGACTAATACTCCAACAGCTTATAGTCTCAGCTACCATCACTAGTGATTTCAGCGTTTTTCTTCAAAAACTCTGGCTATGTAAAATTATGAAAGTTTTGAGCACTTTTTTGAATTTTTTTTGCCAATCACAATAAAGACCCTACTTTACCATTACCTTTAAATGTATTTAAACTAACTGATCACATTAAGGGCACTTGGGGCGTTGCAAGACTTTTCGAAATTGTTTCGTATCTCTTGCAACTTTTAATTTTCGACACTGAGTATTTTTGTGTACATATAGGATTCAAAGAGAAGTATAATGATAACTTCTTCTTCATTGTGCGTCGGCTGGGTAAAAAGTTACAGATTTTCAAAGTTGAAAAAAAATAAACCCGATCACATTTACGCACTCTACTACTACTACTTAATTTTCAGGTGTTTCACTATCTAAATTTTAGACACGACACAATACCGATAGTTAATCGTACTTAACTGGCATGTATTCAGTAATTCATCGACATGCAATTTATGGTAATAATTGACGGCATTCAATGCTTCATTTAAAAAAAAGAAGGCGACGGTCTTTGCGACTCACATTCAGTCAGCCACTTTTGTCAGTTGCCAGTTTACGAGCATCTTCAAAATCTACTTTTGCGATTATTTCTTCAATTTTGATTTCTACTTAAGCATGGAAGCCGAATTACTAGATACTGTAAGAGTATTATTTATTTTGTTAGATTTTTAAGAATAAGTTATAAAATTGTACTATACCGTTTTTGCCCTTTATTAATTATTGTAGCTTGACTGCAATGACTTGTGTTGTTTGGTTCTAACATTTATACAGAATAAGTCGTAATATGCACGGGATAATAATTAGAACAATTAATTGTAAAGATTTCCCAATATCATTTTTAAACCACTATCTAGAAGTATATCCGATATCTTCATAATAGCATTAATGAACTATTTTAACGATGTCGTGTTATCACGGTATACTCATAAATGGTAATCGGACAAAGTCTCCCTGGACAAAGTCTCCCCGGACATTTTACCCCCGGTCATTTTCCCCCCGGTCATTTTCCCCCCGGACTTTTCCCCCCATAAGTAACAGCGGACATTTTCCCCCCAAACTCGTAATTGTGTTATGTGTCGTAAGATATGTGTTGTGAAATAATACTCAAGACCAGCTCCTAGTCCTATAGCTTACAACATTGAGCTATCTTCTCAAAGTATGCACCTTTACACAATAATGAAATACCACATACCAGCTGTTGCATTTTAGCACTGGGGGGAAAATGTCCGCTGTTACTGATCGGGGGAAAAAGTCCGGGGGGAAAATGACCGGGGGGAAATTGTCCGGGGGTAAAATGTCCGGGGAGACTTTGTCCAGGGAGACTTTGTCCTACAACCTCATAAATAGTTGCCTATGCATTTTATTTATACATTAGCAATGAGTAGCAAATGTCCGCGTGGAAAATTTCCGGGTGGCAATTGTGAGTGTAACAAATGTCAGGGTAGCAAATGCCCGAATACTATTTTAGACTATACATAAATTTAATTTAAAACGGGGCCAAACCTAAACCTACAAACAATTCCCAACTTAAAACTTTATCCTTTCTTTATTTACCGAATTTCTTTCGCTGTTGGTCCTTCAATGCCCTCTACCTCATTCTTTAGTTTCATATGATTATTAGTACGATATGTACTATTATCTTCATAAATTCGAGCATACAATTCTTTCGTTGATTGATCCACTAAAAATAAGGACGCTCGATCAGCATCAACTAATTTCGTTGCAAATTCATGCACTTTTTGAATGACCTCATCCATAGAAAGCATGTTTTGAAAAATAGATCTATTTAAAATCATACAACTCAGATATTTAAACAGTTTGCAAAGATATTAAAAATTTTAAACCCATATTATAAAGTGTGTATAGTTAGTTTGTTCACCCTACAAGGTCCAATAGGAATTCATTCAATGTCCTTTGTTTTTCAACCGGGAGTATACCAGTTGGAAATTTAAATGCATTTTTTCTTATGTAATCATCTATAAATTCTGGATGTCGTAGCAGATAGTCCTCAATTTTCGAGTTTCTTGGTTCTGTGGAGGAACTGTGCCTGATTATGCATGATTATCAATTGCTAACAAAAGATTCTTATCTTTAGTTTCATCTATTTTGCCTTAAATAATTTATTATCATGAACATCATATTGTGATGCATTATCACTTGGCCGCCATTGTCTTACCCAAGGCATCACTGGTATCATCAGGGAAATTGCTTCCCGGAGACTTCTTATTCCGATCCCGCCACCCTGAAACGATTAATTTAAGTATTTAGTTCGTCTTCGTTAAGTATTTTTTGTATTACATTATGATATTAAACATCCATATATAAACTGATCCCGCTTTCTGCTAGTGAGTTTCAGATCCGCAGGAGTGATTAGTTATATTTTACATTGCGTAGTTTATAGTATCAGATTTACTATCAGCTTATACTTTTTAATAACATGATGAGGTGGTCGTAAGGTTGTGGACTAAACTAAATACTAATACTAACAATAAGTATATGTTTGTTTTTCTTGTAGATCAGCCATCAATTCAAAATTCAAATATTTCAAATTCAAAAATGAATTCGTCAGTCATGTCATGTCCGTGAATAGTCGCTTGTCGCTTATTAACGACAGTGCAGTGAGCTGCAGTATGTTGAGACGTTTGCACCTTTTTATACGTCGAGACTTGGCTCCTTTATGATCTAAAGCATAAATTTATTAATTTAAAAAAAAATAAAAAAATCATTCATGTTAGAGATTTTGCTTTGTTTGCAAATTAATGTTTTCTTTTCACTCTAACATGACTGACTTTTCAAATGTTCCTCAAAATAATAAATTTTATTATAACTTCTTTTAAAAAATAACTTTAAAAATTAATTTTGCTACTGCTATGCTGACACCCTTCTCTACCTATTTTATTATTTTTCTGGCGCCAAAAATAAACGATGAAAAATGTTTTTCACATTCATTTTAGCATTTTCGAAAAACAAAGTTAACGACAAGTAAGTTGCTCTTTTGTAGTTACAACTAGAGCTAGAGCTTATTAACTTAACTCCCCCATAGCTTTATTACTCAATCACAACAGATGGATTGGGTAGTGTTCGTAGTGCCGCTTTCGTAGTGTCCTTTGTTGGTAGGGAATTGTTCGCGAGTCAGCTTTTTGTAGTGTGTCTAGTTTCGTTATGACGCGTTTCGTAGTCTGAATACTAGCACCAAAATATCTGAAACTACTAGAAACTAGCAATCCAACATAAAGGTGCAATTTTAGCCGTTTTAGCGTTATCAGTGCACCCCAGAAAGTGATTGGTTGTTAGCAAAATCCGTTTGTTGCGATTACATATAGGTAATTGTGAGCTTAAAAAAGAGTGCTAATTTGAGAAGTGTCCATTGCACACTCAAACTGTGAGGTGCAATCTTTCTGCATTGTTTCAGCAAAATATGCACAAAACATTAAGTTTAATGCCGAATTAAGTAATGTTATGAAACCGAACTGAAGCAGCAATGCAAATCCGAGTGCGAGAAGTTTTCCTTAAAAAAACCTTGACGATATTTTTCATTGCAAACTGCATCCTTATGGTACTTTATCTTCTCAATTATTAAAGTATTAAAGTAACCAGAGTGTATAGGTATTAGATAATGATGGATCTTTCTATTCCGGCGCCCACATTTTTGAAATAAAAATGGAAATTAAAACTGACTGGCGCTGCGAATTGAGCTACTTCCTACCCTCTCCCCGCATGCTAAACGCAACTATAAAAGAATTATTTTCTCTGCTATTAAGTTTGATTCTTGTATTAACTTAAATGGTACGTACATGTGAGTTAAGCGTAGCAGTATTATTTTACAACAATAATATGCTGCTGCTCTTAAGCATGCACGTGTAAGACCATGAAGTAGTTGCCTATGTTAATGCATGTATTTTTGAGGGCATTTCTCCAATTTTGCTTCTTTTTTGGAAAGCGGCTATGACGAGCGTGTTAAAAACGGAAATTAATTCGATGGCAGTGTCTTACGACGGAAGTTTCTTTTTTAATTTCAAACTCAAGGTGGGAAATTCATCACTATTCAGATATACACACTCTGATGCAACTAATTTACTATGATGACCTAAATCAAAAAAGAATTGAGTACCGTCAATCGTATATCCTATAATAGTACTCCCCGCGTACTATCCAAATTTGTACCTCTCAGACCCGCGTACTATTACAGACTCGTGTACTCGTGTACTAAATAAAATTTTAAAATTCTCTGTTTATGAAAATTATTTTATCCAGCCATCACCTTGCAAACAACAAGATTATCAAAAATTAAGAAATATAGGTACCCCCGATACAGCCATCCGACTTTAAGACAGTGAATCTCGCCATCATCATATCCCAGCTAATTAATAGTGAGGGCACAACTTCTAAACGGCTTTATTATAATTTCTCCCCCACTAAAACAAAACAGACCCGCGTACTATTCAAACTGAGACCTCTCAGACCCGCGTACTATTATAGGATATACAGTACGTTGAGTGGATTATTAAGTAATTTGTTAGCTGGTTGACGATCTGCTAAATCCTAAATCTGGCTTACATGGGAACCTATTGTCGGGATACAAAGTCGAGATAGCTGGGCAAGGTGTCCAAACCCTGCCGCTTCCATTTGATTGCATGGATATGAAACTGTAGTGTTTGGACACCTTGCGCAGGTATCTCGACTTTGTATCCAGACAATACCTTACTTGAAACTACAGAATGAAACGAAACTACCCGGAACGTATACGCCCCATATAAGTGACCTCTGCTTGTATGGTCGTTCGACTGCAAAATTCGTTGTTTGGCCGCAATCGCGCGCGCAAATTCAAAAAAATCGATTTTTTCGAATTTCACCGCGCTCTAGCTCCCACAATTTTCGTCCAAATTTCATAAAATTTGAAATACGACATCTTTATACGCTTATCTAAAACGCTATTTCAGGATTTTTGAAAATTCGAAAATTTTAATTTTTTCGAAAAAAATAGTTCTAACTCTGGGCCTCAGAAATAAACATACCGTATTTTCTCTAATAGTACGCCCCGCGTACTATCCAAACTCGAGCTCCGACCCCCCGCGTATAATTAGAGACCCGCGCATTAATAGAGACCCGCGCACTGGCATTTATATTAACAGTGTGTTAAATAGACCCGCGTACTATCCAAACTCGAGCTCCGAACCCCCGCGTACTATTAGAGACCCGCGCATTATTAGAGACCCGCGTACTATTAGAGAAAATATGGTATTTTTAACTTTTTCGAAAAAAAATTAAAATTTTCGAATTTTCAAAAATCCTGAAATTACTTTTTAGATAAGCGTATAAAGATGTTGTATTTCAAATTTTATGAAAATTGGACAAAAATTGTGGGAGCTAGAGCGCGGTGAAATTCGAAAAAATCGATATTTTTGAATTTGCGCGCGCGATTGCGGCCGAACAACGAATTTTGCAGTCGAACGACCATACAAGCAGAGGTCACTCATACGGGTAGTATACGTTCCGGGTAGTTTCGTTTCATTCTGTAGTTTCAAGTAAGGTAGGTTCCCTTGTTAGTGTAAAGTTGGGTGACAGTGTTGAAATTTTTTAGTTATTGGTCACGCGCATTGACAAATATGCACAGATGTTTTTTGAATAAATGGGGAAAGTTAAGCCCATTTAAGTTCCTACAATACTACATAACGCTAGACCGATTGAAGTTACCCAAAGCCCAAAGCCTTTTGTCGTCATATAAATTGCTGGGCATTGACCGATAGCATTTTAAGTGAAAATGTTCCGGCAATTTATTCATTGGCGCTTTGTGCTTTTTATGGAATTTACGACCTATTTTATTCAGTAGCCGCGGAAGGTCAATTTTTCAGGGGGGGACAAACCTATGTTAAGCATAAGCATAGGTACATACTTAAGTATGTACACATTTAAAACCATTAGGAATTTAAAATTTCAGGGGGGAACAATGCGCCCGTTTCCCCCACGGTTCCGCGGCCACTGATTTTATTTGTGATTTCAGAATTACAAATATACGTGGCAATTGATTTATTCAATCACTTACTTATTCTCCAATTGTAAAAAAATCTATACATAGTAACTTGGTAGGTAGCTCGTAGCTGTCATCCAAAAATCATATCGCCAGGGAATTCTTGGTTATTCATATTGAGTTGTCTGTCAAAATTATCATATGGATACGATATACATAGTTATAATTATAATATTATACATACAATATATTTTAGCGTCTATAAGTTTATTATTATGTATATTTCTGATCACCTAAGTGATTTTTCTATTAATAAATGAAGTAGCGATGACTAATTTCCAATAGATATGGGCTATAGTAACTATAGGCTACTCAACTATGGAAGGCGACAACCAAAATAAAAAATGGAACTTCATACGTGAACAAACAGTATATGACCAAATCGGGTTGAAAAGCCTTGTAGGTGGCTCTAGTATGCTGATTACCGGATGCCTTATTGGTATGCTACGGTCATTTTTCCACCTGCCATTAATTTTTAACTCGGTAAGTCATAAAAATGCCATACGAAGCATTTACATATTTAGATACTGAGCTTTTTACCTTTTTACGCGTCTTTTCTTAAGTATGCAATAATTACTTCACGTCTGTCTTATATCTTAGAAATACCACGCAAAAATTGGTCTGTAACAATAATTGTAATTAAATTAACAGCTCACATTAATATTTTTACAGTACAGAAGTATACTGGCCTGCTCTATAGCCTTAAAAATATTTGCTGTATTTTGGATAACTATGATTCATCCAAGTTTTCATGCAACTAATAACACTGAAATTCTTAAAAGTTTCGAGATGGAGTCAATTCACTTCCATGAGAAAACTACTTTAGGTTCAATATGGAAGAAAACTGTAATATTCTGGAGCGAAATGCAATCACAAGTGAGAGAAAATTTTTCACAACTATTGAACATCTCGTATAATACAAATGAGCTTTATAATAAGCAATAATACAAGTGAAACAAAACAAAAATCACAATAAACATATCTGCATAGTTGACGTGTTGCGGCGTGCATGACTTCCAAGATTGGATATATTCATCGTGCAACTCTGTCCCACCAAGCTGCTGCATACCTGCAAAGCAAAGTCAGTGTGAAAGAATTATTAGTAATCCTCTCGGTCCCGGTACTCCCGGTCTTACTATTGGACAATTAAATGATATAAAAAAAGTTATTTGGGAAAAGGTAAAATAAAAAATATAAAATAGACATTAGTTTATATATCTAGATTATTGTACTTCAATATTAATAAATATTAAATGGCACTACTAATTACTATAGTTGTTAAGATTGTGAATGATTATCAAATTATCAATATTATCATAGTCAGTATGAATACGTACATGAAATGTATTTTGCTGTTTTGCTTAGGATTGTTCAACGGCTCTCACAACAGGATTGTTTGAACTTCGGGACTTTTTTAGTGCTTGCGGATTTTCAGTTATCTTTATGGAATTGATTATTTTCACAATTTGCATTCATATTTTGAAGCTACTAGAACATCACGTAAAGAAAATTAAACGGAAGGAAAATTATGATAATAATGGAAAATTCGGAGTTTGGCTTTTGGAACCATCAGATTTGATTTTCAAAGGAACTGGGGCTGGTGTTGGTAATACCGTGAAGCAAAATATTTGAAACCAACCAAGAAGCAAGCAAAACTTGAAAACTTATTCCTATTCCAACACCGAGAAGGTTTTTCTATTCGTTAGCAAGTAAAAGTAGTAAAACAAATTGGGAGTAAGCACCCAATTGTGAACTTGGATTCTTGCAAGGCAAGGCAGTTTCAATTATTGCTCACACCTTTGCTTTGCTTGGTTTGTAACATGCCTTGGTTTGTAACATGCCAACCAACATGCACCGCACCAACGTTATTTATTTAGCACGTCATCATTTAACAGCTTGCCCAGGGTAAGCTTTAGTCTCAACTTTGGCAGGGTTAAGTTTTTCCCATGGGCGTGCTATGTGCTGGTTTCGACCAGATTCTTGCCCGGGTTATACTATGGAATGGGATTTGCTTGGGGTAAATTTTGATAAGTGACTTGCCGGGTAACGCTATAGTAGAAGACTTTGGTCGGAGGCCAGGATAAGGTTTTACTGCGATGTTGGCTGGGTTGAGCATTTACCACAGGCTTGCCTGAAATGAATGCCTTGCCCATACTATTAAATTTGTTGAGCTTTACCCCCAGACTTGCTGAGGGTAAGTTTTGACCAAAGATTTTTCTTTATTACGCTATGGTCATGGACTTGCCTAGGATAACCTTCAATCACAACCTTGCGCTGCTAAGCTTTGATCAAAGGCTTGCCCGGGTTAGGTTATTCCCGCAGGCGCACTTGGAATATGTTTTGTCCACAGGCTAAACCTGATTTCGCTACGATCACTGACAGTGACTGAGCACAGGCTCTCAAATTTTCGGAAGAGGAACTTGAGGAACTAAAAGTTGCTAAACCAAAAAAAAAATCACCTTGAAAATGAGGGACACTTTGCGGGATAGAGAATTCCAAGTATGGAGTCAACTAAGACTGAGGGGGTGGGGAGTGAGCCAACTTGCAGACAACCCAAAAGGAAATAAGTCCCTACTGAACAAAGAAGGCATGACAACTTCAGAATACGTCACACTTATTAAAATGAATGCTAACGTTACGAGCGTGAGAGCCATTCCTGGCCGCAGCCTAGACGGTACCCATTGCAGACACTGCGATGAGAAAAAAGAAACATTTGGACACGTACTAGGCAGCTGCCACTTTGGCGAACTAATTCGTAACCAACGGCACAACGGTATTCGAGAGATAATCGCAAAGGCAATGAAAGAAAGAGGGTATGAAGTTGGACAGGAGTTACACTGTATCTCAGAAAATGGATCTGCTAGAAGAATTGACATTATTGCATACGATAAACAAAGCAGAAAGGGATACATACTGGATCCTACTATACGGTTTGAATACGGGAATGCGGAAGAACAATCCATATCCGTTGACGATGAAAAAAAAAAGGATTTATGAACCCTGTAGAAGCTACTTCAAGAACAGTCTGGAGCTAGATGAAGTAGAAGTCATTGGTCTCTACATAGGGGCAAGGGGAACTATAACCAAATTTTTCCAACAATTTATAAATAGGTTTAGGTTACCAGGATCTATTATCACGGATATAATGCTATATGCCATTAGAGGCTCTATAATTATGTATAATCATCATCTACATTAAAGCTTTAAAAGTTTAATCCATTTATAACAATATTATAAAAACTTATCGTACTGTATACTGTCTTATGGCTACTGCAAGTGTGCAGCAGTGACTTAATAAAGTTATTTCTCTCCATCAGATAAGCTGGGAATTTAGGCTTTACTTTTATGCGGGGTAAATGTGTTACGTAAAAGCCTTTTATACGAAAGGAGTAAGTAAAACTTATGTTGTGCCGTTTGTCGTTATTAGTGGTGGTGGTGGTGATAGAGGTGTTAGGGATTGAATTCTACAGTTTTTAATAATTGTGGTAGTGTGGGTTAATTTTTAAGTTTTAGTTAGGGTGTTGGCGGTGTTGGAATTCTACAGTCGGGGTCGGGGGTGGCGGTGATGGGTATTGTATTCTCCAGGTTTTGTTAGTGGTAGTGGGGATAACGGTGGTGGAAAATGCAGGTCCAATAATATGGTATATCAATTTGCGTTTTGTCCATAATTATATTTAATTTGATGTATTGCACTACTTAAATTTGTAATACATACTATGTTGAACATTAAAGTAGTTCTTAACCACCAGAAACTTAACCTAATTACGCTATGGTCACCGAAGTGTGTGGGCTCAGTTTTGATTTCAGGTTAGCCCGGAATTAGGACTAAATTAATTAATTAATTAAATTAATGTGGGTTTTTTAACGTGTAGTGGCTTTTAACAATCCCAAAACCAATCATTATAATATGGACTTTTAATTAAGAGATTAAAAAAATAAATTATTACTGTTAGGGAATTATTATTACGAAGCTTAGTGTTGACTTAAGTGTAGGTCGTAGGTGCAGTAAAGCAGAGTAGACATGGATACGATGCAGTTGTAAGTTATACAGTAGGAAACTTTCGTTAAATAAAATTAACAAATTAGATTAATAATTTTCTGGCCAAGTTCCAATTTATTTTATCGGCTTGCACTTTTTTTCTCAAATTTTTATGGCGATCAAGTTAGAGGTATTTGCAATTAATAATCTAGCTCTGTACCAATCAGGACCCTGGAATTTTTTAAAATTCGAATGTCAGTCTGTGATTGGTGCAGAGCTAAAACGTTAAAACGGGAATAATTCAAAAAATTGTCAAAACACTAAATTTTCCAAGACCATGTTAGCCTCCGGTTGACCAAGGGCTATCTAATGACACCCCAATAAGGGGCAAATTCCTAAAACTGTAGGAGTACACTGTATAAGCTGGCAACCCCCCGTAACACTGCACGCGTTAATTAAGAGATTTCAATAAATTGAAACGTCGAACATGATACTTTTACCTATTCCGAATCCGAAGTTGTATTTTTTAAATTTGTACTTGTACTTGTACCCCTCAAAATGTGTGCTCGTTAATCAGTGTTACAGGCTGTGGCTGTGGCTGTACTGTAGCACTGATACAGTGAAAAAGTAATACTGTTACTGTTACAGTATTATTCAGTCTTCAGTTCTTCAATATTCATATACGTAAAGCTTAACCCGATTACCGTATATCTTGTAATAGTAATAGTACGAAATTACGAAAAGCCGAACGCGCCTCAAAAGTCCATCACCGAATTTAGATTTTGAAAATTAAATCAGGAGTCACGAATAATGATTACCTAATGTCACGTTCTAGTAGCCATGGTCATGACTGCTGTCTGTGATTTATTTGAATTGGGATCTGAATCTGACTTAGCTGAAAAATCCTTCATATCTAATTCAACTCGACCTTCAAGTTCGACTAACTACTCAAGCCACAGAACTAATAGTAGAACCAACAGATCCCACGAGGGGAACATAGCACCATCAGCTACTGATGCAACAAGTTCTCAAGGAAGCTCTTACTACAAAGAAACGTTTGCTGAACAATCGGCTTTCCATGAATGGACTCGGGCAATACCTACGTTCTCATTAGTACTTACCCTTGTTGTATTCGTTGGCATTTTTTTTTTCTTTCTATTTCATGCATTTTTCGGCTCTCCAGCATTTCAGGGAATAAGTCAAAGGGCTCCAGTCCAAAAATCGAATCAGTTCATAAAAAGGATTGTTAATAGCGACGACCTTGGGCACATTACGGCATTGGATTCGGAAACTACAAGAAGTCGTAGTAAACTAGTTAAATTAACCTCTGATCAACATCAAACAAATTCTCAAACACAGAGTCTAACTCAGATTGAAAAATCTAAAGTATTTAAAGAAAATATTGCTGATAAAGGTTTGGATGTTGGGCTTGAGTACAATCGAAAAGCTCGGCAAAGTCTTAAAGAACGTTCAGATGATTCCAGTACTATGCCTTTTGATGGTTATGAAGAAACACCTAGCAGTGTCTACGGCTTTTCTGGGCAAGATCAAAACAAAACTGTAATATTAGATTTACATTTACGCCAGTCTGCAACTAGGTTGATTGAAAACCTTCCTCTGGAATTTGGGGCAGGGGAACCCATCAACTCAAAAGGGGCAACTACTATTGTTGGTCCCAGTTCAAATAATGTTACAAATGGAAAGCATAGCGCCGAAACATTTAGCAATAAAATACATAAGCCAAAGTACTTATTGGGTGGAAACCCCTGCATGATTCCTAACGTATATAGTGATTATGATTATCAGGATGGTACACAACAGGATTTAAGAAATACTTGGGGTCAGGATGGGACAGCTAAAAAGTGCACATCTCATAAGGTATTTATTGATAGTGAGGAAAAAGGAAAACTGAACTGCTGCATTATATAAAAATTAAATAATTATAATATATTTACCTCATCCTCATCTGGTTTGGTTGCAAAACCTTCGTGGTACATTCTTGCGTGGTAAATGCAAATTCTTGTTTATGCAAGCATTGCAAGCAATAATTTAAAAATCCGGCGCTTCGCGCCGGATTTGTCCACCGTGGGCCCGAAGTAGATGCTAAGCTTACAGCGAATTGTTTTAATCATTGGAAAACTTTGTTTTATAAAGAAAGGCTAACATAGAGTCGTGCTAAATGTTGCTAATTTATGGCACTATTTTTCATAAAAATATCAGCTGTAACTTTTTATACACTTTTTAGTTATTTCCGTTCAAAGATTTTGCATTTAAACACATGCGGGTGAAAATCGACCAGCTAAATTCTATCAACACGTGTTTAAATGCAAAATCTTAGTACTGAAATAACTAAAAAGTGTATAAAGATTTCTGCCTAAAATTTTCACAAAAAAAACTACCATAAATTAGCTACTGTTTCATGAATAGAAAAGTTGCGCATTTTTGCGCGAAAGTAGTTAAATCTATTTTTAAAGTTTATTTTTGGTCACCCCCAGGGTCCGCACACAAATAACGTCACCTCAATTTACCAATTTTTGGAAACCACCACCCACCCTGTCACCCTCTTACGCATTGCGTAAATTACAATCATTAACACGGGGTGTCATATGTTTTTAAAGTGACCTACCCTCAACTTGGGTGACGCCACTTGTGTCCGACCCATTGCTAGTAAATTCCATATGTACATGATTTTGTCGGAACAACCGGGTAAATAATTTCTGGCGATGGTTCTATCCCCGTAAGCCACTGTGCAGCAGCACGACACTACTGGGTTCACGACGCACACAAGATATCACGTGCAAAGCCCATAGTCTTTTTGAGAAAACAATGAAGCATAGAAATTTTAAGCGACGGAAGCACTCACAAATGCTGTTATGATCTGGGCAAGTAGGGGTACTGTCAAGTCCGACTATAAGGGAATTGGGGGGACCGACATTTTTAGTCCCGTTTAGCCGAATTCCCGTTTAACCGTATAAGGGAATTCCCTATAAACCGAAAGTTATTTACAAATCTCAAAATCTGTTTTATTTAGTCAAAAAATGTCAAAGGCAAGATATGTACACTGTTGTTTAGGTTTAGATATAATTATTGTGATTCAATGAAAAAGTCAGTTATAGCAGTTTGTCTCTTTTTGATTTCATGTTGACGCACACAAAGACTAATGTTATGAAGATTCGAAAAAATATTTTCCTCAGTATTTGTCTGCGCTAAAAAGAATTGGTGAAGTTTCTGTATCATTTCCGTAGCTTCAGATACACTTGGAACTGGAAGGGATTTTTCTCGGCCTCGTGGTCAAGTACACAGTAAAAAATAAAATAGTATTCTAGAGAGAGATAGTAACTATTTATTTACAACTCGGCTCCGTTTTTTACAATTTCCCTTATAAATGACCTAAAAAGGCCTCAAAAGCGTAGAAAAACAGTCCCTTTAATCCGAATTTCCCTTATATCGGTTCCCTTAAATCAAGATAATTTTAACATTGGAAGCATAGCTGGCCAACCAAATATTTGAAATTCGTCCCTTGCAGCCGTTTTCCCTTAAATCAGAATCCCTTATAGTCGGATTTGACAGTACTTGAAAATTTCCGATTTGCATTATATAATTAGCTATATAGACGAAAGACGAAAGGTGGGTCGCTCGGAAAATGTAATACGGACATCATTTGTGAACGCTCCTAGCACTCTGTTTCGTATGTCGCTGAGTTACACGGTATCCAAACAGTGTAGAACATGCGGTAAACGTACTGCCTACGTACTAACCTACCTACTTTCATGGTGAAGTATGTATTTGCATGTAAAAATTACCGACTTCCGTTTTTCTCAAAAAGCTAAAAGCTCAAAATCGCTAAAAAAGTTGGTCCTTATAACCGTTAATTGTAAAAAAGTGGCTGATCCGATCGACCTATAAAACAATAGGGCACTTTGCACTCGCTTTTTTGGTTATTTAAAAATTGTTCGAAGGAAATTTGTTAAGAATTGTGACCTGTAGAGCATGACCAACAGACAGACCCGGCATCGACAGACAGATAGACAGACATGACCATTTCAATAGATGCTTGCTCAGCATCTAAAAACTGATCCTTGGCTTAGGTAATAAATAACGTTGCTGTAATGTATTCATATATTCATATTCATTAGATGCACTTCAAGTTTTTGTGAAATTAAATTATTAGTTGCAAGCCCTGCTACGGAATTGATACAGAATTTAATAATTACATTTTTAAACTTACTACTAAGTACTAACAAAATTGTCATTGCGTCGCTTTAACTTTGTAGACTACCGGCCCAATGTACAGAAAAGATTGTTGCTATCAAATAATAAAAGGAGAAACTCATAACATTGGAACAGATGACTTTTGGTTTGTTCAAATCAAGCAAAAAGTAGAATACAAATTGTGTACTTTATTATGTCCATGGACATAGACACATATAGGCAAAATTACAATTTCTAAATGCTTAAATACAGTTTGTAAAAATTGTGTTTAATGGGAAACTGTAATTATTTTTGTTAGGAAGACTTTGGTTTGTACACCATTCGATCCGGAGGACAAAGAATCTTTATCCGTCCTTGTAAATTTGGAGTTTGTCCGAATTCGTTGTAAGGCGGCTCTCTCTAGCGACTGGACAAAAACTGAAGCACAAACAGAATTCCGAGCTCATGTTTCGCTCAAATCAAAAGTAGTCCGTGATAAAATTCAATATTGGATCGATCAGAAAAGCAAAGAAAACGGGAACCCACGACTTCATCAGAAAAAACCGTTGAATATATTCATTCTTGGCTTGAGCAGTGTATCACGTCAAGCCTTCCTCAAATTTCTTCCCCGAACTCGAGATCTTTTACTGAACACACATAATTTTATTGACATGAAGGGACACCACATTTTAGGTTCTAAAATGCTGGATAATATTATTCCGCTTTTAATGGGAATAGAAAAATATCAATTATCCTCTGCTTGTAATCATCGATGGAAAAGTTTTTGGGACGAATGTCCATTTATATGGAAATTTTTTAATGAGGCAAATTACATGACATTATATGCAGAGGATTTGCCCGATATTTTTAACTATGGAAATCAAGGTGGTTTTAAAAAGAAACCAGTTGATTACTTTTTGAGGCCGTTACTCCTTGCGAAAAGTCAGTATGATGGAGACATAAATTGTTTCGGAAATAAAACAACTACTCAAGTTATTTTGAACTATTTGGAAGAATTCGTCCTCAAATTTAACTACTTTGGCGTTCCTTCCTTCTCATTCACCTTTTTGAAAGGACTGGCCCAACAACAACAGCAAGAAAGCATGAGCAATGCCAGTAATATTAAAGCGAATAGTTTAGGAAATGATCTTGACGTTGAGTTATACCTATTTCTTCAGAAATTAATGCAGAATAAATCAGTTTTAGAAAATACGCTTTTCATTCTACTTTCAAGTCAGGGTGAAAAATCCGGGAAAAGTAGGACAAGTTATCTTCACGGATACTTAAATCATCGACTTCCCTTGTTTTTGATCAGATCTCCAGCATCCTTAGCTACTATGCATCCAAAACTAGCAGAAGCTACGCAAGTTCTAGAAAGCAATAGCTTACAAGTAACTACACCGTTCGATATTCATGCAACTTTAAAATTTATTTTGAATAATCAACTTTCTCTGAAACTGAATGCCACCAAAGGGAAACCAATGCAAACTAGTAGTAACAAATGTGGATTTCACCTTTTTGAACCATTCAAAAACCGGACCTGTAGACAAGCCTGTATCGATCTTCATTGGTGCACTTGTAATGTTAATATTGAGCAGATGAGGGAAAACAACATTGCTTTGCCCCATTCCCCCTATCAACAGTCCTTGTTTGACTTTATTCACACGAATGGAATTATCAGCGTAGTATTAGAAAATTTAAATGACATGGCAAAACTTCAGAAGCAATCCCTGCTGGTAGGTCATTCTAGATACAAGCATTGCCCTGAAATAATTTTTAAACGAATATTGTACATCGGAACGCCATGGAGTCAGAGGAAAAACGGTGATCTGAACTTCAGTTATTTGTCAACCAAAAGTACTATAGGTGAAAATGATTTTATAATTGTGGGGGTAGAAGTCTTACCCAAGAATGCACAGTTTGAAGTCATCTTGAAACAGGAACGCGACGAATGGACAGTTGTACCTCCTATAATTCGAACTGACTCCAGTGCTGGGTACACATTCTGTATTAACTTGAATAAATCAATATAAATAAAAATATGGGCCGCTCAGCTTACAATAGTTATGTAAAGTAAATGTATGGATTAGAATGCACAGCAATTAATCACTTATACTTATCACTAAGTACTATACTAAAATCTCCATAATGGGGAGGTAGAGGCCAGACGCCACAGTTGCTTCCCTCTGGATGGCTTCAAGAAGGTCTGGCGGCATTGACCGGAACGACACTAAGTCGACGACATTTTATTGCAAATACAGACATTTCCCCTTAAAACAGTTGCACCAAATGGGCATTAAGCGGACGACGTTGTGCTCCAAGAGTTCCAAGACATCGAATAGGAGGTAGTAAGTCGACGGACATTACGTCTAATACAATTATACCCGTTATACATTACGTTGTTGATTGATGTAATTTTATATAAACGACAAGAAAATGAGGACTAGAGAGAAAGACAACTTTATTCAAACAAACTTAACACCGTACTCCAGTACAGATAGCACAAAGGTATGCGTTGCGTATTACGTATTTACGTAGTAAGATAATAAATGCGCATTTTATTTTTCTCACCTCATTCAGAAACTAATTTATCAAGTATAGTAAAGTTGGTTGTTGGTTTATAGGGGACCTGGATGGACCGCATTTCTTTTAGCCGAATTCACGTTTAACCATTTAAGGAACTTCCCTATTAAGCAATGTTTGGTGGCGAACCCAAAGTTGTATGAAATATGGAGTGATGAGATTTCAGGTCATGAAGCTGTTGTCTCAACTTCCGTAGATGTAGGTAGGTGCAAACCCCTAAATAATAGTAACGTCTAAAATCCGGATTTATGCAGCACAGCAATAATGGAAACAATAATATTTCCCCAAATAGACTCGAACCCAAAAACCAACAACTTCTACAAAATAATAAATAAGATTTATTTTAACTATGAAGAAGATAAAGGTGAAGCAGTAGTATAGTTTACGTGGTAAAAGATACAGGCGAGAGCAGTTCAGTTTGTAAGTCTGGACTGCAACAGAGTTGGATTAAAAGTCAGAGATTTTAGGCTGAGTTGTGGCGATGAGAGCTTGAAAGCGTGGTCATGCCACATGGCTGATGAAATAGAAAAGTCGGCATGGTTGGACCGCATGGTAAAATCGAAGTTTCTAGAAATACTATGTTATAGCTACACAGATATAATAGAAGTAATTTCAGTCTACGTGGACTGCACAACCAAAGACCAGAAACTTACATGAGTTCAAGGATGATCTGGCCGGAAATGTAAAGAATGCAGAAATTAACATATTGATAAGTGACCGAGCCAGATCGAAGAATACAGTTATACATAGAATGTAAGGAATGAGGAAAGTCAGGACTAAATTACTATTTCTATAGTCATAACTTACAGATATGTGACATATCAGTCGATGTCAAATGCCTCTTAATATTACACTAATATTAACATCAAAAACACATAAAATATGAATAATTAATGCTTGCATTTCAACTCACAAATTGTGAAGTTGAAAGAACTAATAGGGGGTAAAATAAATATATCAAAACGTCGGTTCAATACCGAACAAGCAAAAGGAATTCACAATTTTAAAATTTATTTCATTTAGAGTCACAATAATGTCAAGGGCAAGATACTTACAACGTATTATGGTTGTATGTTATGTTCAAATACCCTTGTAACATGTGGGCGGAAAAAATAAACCACCATTAAATAGAGTTAGTCTTGGAACCAGAGCAGAGCACAGCGCAGCGTGTAAAAAAACAAAAAAAGTGTAACTCCATCTCTTACAGCATCAATTCAGGCTACACCATCATTGATCATTAATTAATTACATTAATCTCGTCTACAAAAAACCAATTTTTTTTAGTATTGTTGTATTGATAAAAAATAATGAAAAAGAATGTTTTACATAAAACAGTTGTGGATTTAACATTCCTGTGTAAGCACATCATGAAATCTCCCTTTGATTGTGCCAGTTCATCAGTACTTGCTGGAATCACTAATCTTTTTATACGCTATGGTAGGGCGGTGCTCACAGCAGGACCTGTGTGTATTGTTGTAGAGCGGTTTTTAAAGGGCCCTTAATTGGTGTTACCAATTAATTAATAAAGTAAGCATCTCAGAGATGCTTACTTATAGGCATATAGCTGACTGACTACTGACTAGCAAGCAAACCACTTACACTTACTATGTTTCCTCGGTATCTGGAAAAACATAGCCAGAAACGTTTCCTTGGACCTCAGTAAGAAAGAACGAGTAGTGTAGTAATGTAGTAGCTCGAGTGTATTTTGCGCAATGCTCAAGCAGCACGCCAAAATTTAAAAAAAAACTGAATTTTTCAAAGTTTGCCACGCTGTCTGTAACTCCTACAGGGTTTTGCCTGATTTTAATGAAACTTGTAGTTTTGTTATGCTCAGACTTTTATCTACATAGTAATTTCTGGAAATTGGAAATGGCAGAGAAAAAAGTTGCTGCAGCCAGAATAATGTTGCTTTTTGCTTTTAGTTGTTTCTTATTACTATAATATGTTTTAATGAATTAATAAGGTCGACATGGGTCTACGCGAACAACAGGCATAATCCCGGGCAAGCCTGTGAGAAAAACTTATCCCACTTCCAAGGCTGGTAACATTTTAACCATTTTGCAGAATAAATTTTTTAATCCAAATCCATCGGGTTGGTTAAAATGCTAGTTTCTATTTAATTATTAGTATTTCCTTGAGTGGTTCACGTTGGTAAGACGATAGTGTTTTTAATACTAATAACCGTGTAACCGAATACTTAATTATTATACTTATTTGAAATGAAGAATTACAAAAGTCAGTTCAATTTTTATCTAAACTTGAAAATTTATTTCAAATCACATTAAAAATTATTAAGATATTAATAATCTCTGTAATAAAAACCAAATTAATAAATCCATTTTATTGGACCATATCTAGTATATAGTTAGTTCATATCTTTGGCGCTGTAAACGACAAAAATGTCCAATGACTTTCGTAAAGTCAGAGGAATCCTCTGAGGAACTACACAAAAGTTTTAATTTCTGCATTGATTGAGACAAAATTTATTTGAGAAACACCTTCACCCCTTGGGGTCGGGGTCAACGAAAGTTTACATAGTAACAGTAACAACATTGTACAACATGGTAACTAGTGGGTTTTCAAGACAAAATAATTATCTCGTTGAATTGTTCGTACTTGAGGGGAAGTTACACTCCTCAAACCCCATAATGAGTCTATTTCAGTGGTCATCCCGGCGGAGTCGGGGCGGCCTATATTTCACAAGTGAAAAAGATATTTATTTTTTTCGAGTGAGCCATATCTTCATTAGTAAGGATCCTCACTTTTAGTGGAATACATGCATATTGTATCCCATAATCCGTAATACCCGGGTAACTCTCAAATGGTTTAAATTTTTTAAAAGAGCGTGTAGTTAAAATATAAAAATTCTGTGTATCTCATAATTTTTTGTTGGGTATTTAGCATACGCTGGATCTTTTACGGTCATTAATATTAATGTAACGACGATTAGTACTACTACTATTACTACTGCAGAAAATCAGTCTTGAATGGTGAAATTATTGGATTGGGATTAGAATCTAAGAATCTATTATTATTTTTGGAGAATAGGTGAAGCGGCGAAGTGCAATATTGTTGAAAGGGAAGAAAGTAGTAAAAGTAAATAAGCAAGTCTCGAAGTTTTTCAAATAACTACAACATAGTAAATGATCTTCATCTTCCTGACATACCTATAACCAGCAAAGACCGCTGAGAGTTCCGAGGACAGGAACGATGTGAGTATTGAATCTTGCTATACTAAGGTAGTAGTTTACATACATAGCTGCCAGAAACTCAATCAATGGAGAATTTTAGACATTTAATCGCAATGGCTACGCCTCTCTTTAGTGCAATACTGACTGCGTATCTCCACTGTAGAACTAACGTATCTTACTAGTTAGCTATCTCCACTCACACCGCACCATCCAATTTCCTCCCACAGCCATATTATACTGAACATACGAATATGCCAGAAAAACGGCGCGACAGCGTGTTTCTCTCGCGCCTCCGAGGATGCCACTGCGAGAGATATTTAGGACGTCACATCTGACCACTAAGCCACGGCTATCGCTATCCACATTAGCTTTTATACAACACCAACACCCGCCAGTTATTACGGGTCATTGGTTAATGTACCAGGGTAACACGTCCTGCACAGGAAGAGGTATTTATGTCGTCAGTGAAGAACCAAAATGACCCATATCAATTTTCCACTAAAAGCAAACTGAGCCATATCCAAAACGTTCTAAAAACAAAATGACCCAAATCCATGTATTTCCACGCGTACGCCTAAGTCAATGCAAATGCAAAATGCACTAGGTGCAGGTTTGGACATGAATTTTTTGCATGGATTTAAGGTGTACGCGAGGAAATAAATGGATTTGGGTCATTTTGTTTTTAAAACTTTTTGGATATGGCTCAGTTTGCTTTTAGTGGAGAATGGATATGGGTCATTTTGGTTCTTCACTGACGATGTGTTGCGTAGTGGTTTAGTAGAATTTTCAAATTAGGTATTTGTATTTTACACCAGACCACTCCCCACTACTTGTGCGTGTATAGGTTAGGGCTTGCAAGGACACAGTCGGAGCAGGAGCTCAAAATGATGCGACTGGTCGTCTTGGGCTTCACCGCTGGAATGGGATGAGCCCTATGTGGTGGCATAATGCAGACGTCATGGACATCAAAAACGTCCCTGACGGTCAGGGAAGAAGAAAATAGGTGTGTTTACCGCACTTATTTAACAAAACCTAATTCAATTTCCCTTCGAATTAACGTCCAACAACCAAAAAGGGGAAGTTCTACAAATAGCAGTCGCCAAAAAAATTTATGTTCCTGTCATTTCATTTCTTATTTGGCTCTATATTTACAGTTATTATTGATGTTGCATGGGCTAACGCCAAATCGACTCAATGGATAAATTATTATTATTATATTTAAAATTAATTATTTACAAAAATTACGTCGAGTTCATAATTCAAACTGCCTATTGCTGTAAAAACTGTAATGCCAAATTGCAGGCCGCGTCAAATTTCCGGATTTTTTACTTCAAATTTCCGGATTTTGACTTCTCAACTTTCCGGGTATTTCCTGATTTTTCCTTCAAAAAATCCTGATTATTTCCGGATTTTTTCCGGATTTTAATAGCAAAACAATATTATTTTATGTTTTTTTTTTCAATTAATACTTTAATTTTAAACAAATAACTAGCTGTTGTAATAACATTGTAAAAACTATACAATTGATAATACAAAACAACAAAACTAAATTTCGAATATGTTAATACTAAAAATCATCATTGCATTGCAAACAATACCGTCAATGCTTCAAAACTGCAACACCAAACCACCACAGTTATAGTTTTTCTGTTTTTACCTCTAAACCTGAATTTGGAAAATCTCGAACTCGTGTTAGCACAGTTAGTCGGATTTTAGGACGACAAGTTCAAAACGAATGGCCTGATTATGATTCGAAATTCTTCAATAGGAATTTGAATCTTAAAAAGTAATAAACACTGCTTGACTTGATAGTAGTAGAATACTGTATTTCAAGGTTTTTTTTTACAAACGCATTAGATGATACGCAGAAGTAGTGTGTTATTTACTACCATATAGAATATGAATCAACATCAAAGTCCACCAAAGCGTCATAGTGTGCACTCAAGTTTATAACACTAATGAAAACATTAAAAATGTAACATGAATTCGATCTTCACACGGGTAAAATATTTTAAAAACTTGTGAATTTCAATATTTTTTCAAAATTCCTGATTATTTCCGGATTTTCCGGATTTTTTTCAAATTTCCGGAATTTCCGGATTTTTCCGATTTTTTTTTCATTTTCTGGCTCATCTAACTTTATAAAAGTTATTTTAGTGGCAAGTCACTATGTCATACGCATTTCCGGATTGGCGCACTCTACAAATTGGAATTGCCAATACGATAATCAATAGTTCACTGCCTATTCGTTCACACCATCACACCACACTCAGCCACACTGGCGATTCCCGTGCAGCCTTTTCTTTATTATTATTATTATTATTATTATTATTATTTGCAGATCATTTCGAGAAGCAGGAGAATACACGATACAGAAAATTTTTTAAAGTATTAGCATTGGTGCGAAGTTGAAAAATGGGAAGAGTATTTTTGTATTTAATACTATAAACGCACCCTCTGTAAGCTGCCTCCTACTTCATGTGCCATGTGCCAAGACGAGGAAATTAATAAGCCCGCCGGTGAAAATGTATTTATGGTTGTAGCTATTTTCATTTATTTACATTAAATTGTACTTTCGATCCTTAGCTCTCTGTTTTGATGTATAAATTAATGAATTAGTTTTTTGTTGTTTCAGGCCTCCTCACTGATTCACTACATCAGTAACCGTGCTGCATCACTTTTGTGCCTTACTTTCTGAATTTTATTTCGCTGCCCATTTTATAAACCAAACCTGAAACTGCATTAGGGGTCGTCCATAAATGATATCACGAGTAGGGCCAATGGGTCTACTTGGATATTGTTGACATCCCATGTTAAAGATAGCCATTTACGCAATGGTTGAGCGGATGACAGGGGCAGGGGTGTCATGTCATAGGGTCCTAGAAATGGAGATATTTCGATGGCCGATGGTATCATTTATGGACGACCCCTTAAGTAGTGCTGTAATATTGTAAATTGTAATAAAATTGTAATTGTATTTTTATAGAATTACATTTACAATTTTAATTGTATTTTTATAGAATTACATTTACAATTGTAATTGTAAATACAATATTACAATACAATATCAAATTTATTTTCTGCAGTGCGGTCTCTGAACCTTTGTTTTACGCTAAAATCTTGCTATCTTGCATCTACTTACATGGTAGTTATCATGGTAAATACCAAGTCAGTAATTTAATCCTAATTAGGAGTCAGTTATATGGTCCCAAAAGTACAAATTGTATTTGTATTGTAATTTACAATTATTACAACTTCATATTGTATTGTATTTACAATACAATACAATTTTTTTTTTCTTGCAAAAGTTTTACAATATTACGGCACTATACTATACTACCCTTAAGCTTCATTTCAATCAACTGCCTAGCGTCTAAAGTCTTCAACCTCCGCAGACTGCGATTTACAATAAAGTGAATACGGTGTGCATATACGATATACTGAGTAACTCATCGCAAGGGCGGTTCCAAATAGGGGAGCTAAGGCGTTTTAGCCTTCACTAACATAAAAGTGTTAACATAAAATTGCAGAGATAGGAGCAGCCATTTTCCAAGATGGACGCTTAACAAAATGATTATTAGGCCCCCCTCCATGAGACATTTCCGGATCCGCCACTGATGAGTGGTCCCCTACTATCTGAGGTCTGAATTTGTCCCACCCAGCAACTAATTTTTTCTTACTAATATTTTATATCATTTTGTGAATTATAAAATGTCATAAATTACTATTATTCTTATAAAACTGGCTACAAACAGTATTGTTACTAACAACAAGCGACAAGCTTTAAGACGTTAGAGTGCTTACTAGACATGAAGTGGTGCTACTAGTATACGGTCCATAGTTTACCAAATTAAGGGTTTGTTAGCTAAACGCGTGAAGTCCAGTGGGTAATGTGTATTGTTAACGCGTTTTGAAAATAAACTCCATTGAAATACAGAGATTTAAAATTTGACCTCTGAATCAATTTTACGGTCAACACAGGCATGCTACGTACAAATTAATGATCCTAAAGTGTTAATTGTAGTTATCTTTAATTTGCCCCTATAAACCTTATATTGGTAAGTTAACCATTAAAAAGATTTCCTAAACAGGTTCACAGTAATTCCACCAGACGCTCGGAATGTGCAGCTGGTCCATTGATGAAGCACCACATTTATTGTAGTAGCTTCAATTTGTTTAATTTGTACTTACCCCTTTACATAATGTACATTAATTGGTAAAAAGTTACAAAGTAAATGCAGTAAGATCACTTATTATTTATTATGCATTCCTATTTTTCATTTTCTTAATCCTAGAATGTTTTATTTTCTTGGACAATATTACACTTTCAACTTTCAAACCAAAATATTTTCAACTTTAGGTTTCAGCTATAGCTGTTTACTACTATAACCACAACCACTGTAAAAACCCATAACCAACTTAAGTAGTATTCAATAAGTCCTTCTAATCTAAACCCATTGCATTGCTCAAACAGTTTTGTTTGTGCAAGTTTGAATGGCTAAATACTTTCTGTAATCACAACCGAACCATCTCTTTACGGTTGATCTGACAAAAACTTCAAAAACAAAAACTAGAGTAGCACAAACTCGTTTCTATTCTAACCGATACTGATCACGCCAAAATAAATTAGGTTTCTGGTGGTTGTTTTGTGTTCTTGATTTCCAGGTTACTTATATAAAGTGGTGCACTGTTTTCGGTTGCTTTTCAGTGATGGCTATGGTCTTCCTGAAAGCAGTGCTTTATATTCCAGCGTGCTAATTTTTGTGTTGATTCCAGTTTTATGAATTCGAGACTTATTTAATGTAATACGTTACAAAACTTTCGCTAATATTGCACAGAAGTTAAACAACAATAAAACTCATTACTTTTATTTGGTAATAAAATTCTGGAAATACATAACTGCTACTAGAAGAAATCCCAATCCCAAGCTATGTCTGCCCCAGTAGTTTCACGCTACTACATTGATCTTCACGAAGTGAGTTTAGTTATTATTTTATGTAAACTAAGAAATAAATAAATATTGCTTGAACGTCCACAATCCCCAACATTCCGATGATATTTTAGTGCTAGCACAGAAACATCTCCGCCTGTGTAGGCACTAATAAGCACTAATCCTATACTTTTAGCAAGCTTAATTTGCTGTGATTACACTAAGTAATCAAGAGGTTGTTGGGGATTATTAATAAATATTATCCAGAAGTATAGCATATTATTAAAATTCTAAATCCAAACCTAATAATAGGGGGAAGAGGATGACGCTGATGCAGACAGAGAAACAATGGAAGGTGCAGACTGGGCAAAAGCATCTACTCTTAAATCACGATTTGATTCAACTCATTTCAGTAAAGCCTGCCAAGTGATCAGAGCACTACGTAATCCTAATAAGAATCTTTTGAGACCATTATTCGCAAACGATGAAGATCGTATTCTTACGTATGAACTAACCGTGTCCATTCTCAAATGTTAGTATTATATTTACTTTTGTTAGAAATTAAATTATGTTTAAAAAAGCGAATTTGTTTTGCAGAAATAACAATGGAATGATTAATAAAGCTAATTAGTATTTGTCTTATTTTCTAGACGCATCGTTTTTGAATCAAGCACTTGATGCTAGTGACTTTTACAAAAAGCATCCCAACGTAAATTGGCTTTTAAATAAAAACCAAATAATATAATTTTTTACTGTTTAAAATAGATCTAACTAAATTAAATTCTTTAACATTATAGTGTCAGAAGGAAAACAATGAAGAAGTGTTAGTTGTGCTGTATGATTTATTTGAACGAGATTTTCAAATTCATCGTGATGATCCTGTCCTAAGTAAAAGATTTTCTGCACTACAAGATTTCGTCATGGGAGTTAAAACAAAAATTATGGCACATTTAGCAAGACTTCGAATTCAACATCAAGCCACAACAGTCAGCCATTTATTACCAGAAAACTTGCGTCATCAAAAGCACATCGATCAAAATCCGATATATGCTTGGGTCAATGTGAAAAAATCTAAGTAAAAAAGTCTATAAATCCTGTGCTAGTGCTATAATTAGTACAAATATAAAAATATTTCAATTTATAACTATAATTTTATCTTCTTCTGAGCTACAGATTATCCACAATTCTTAGCAGCTTGATTGAAAGTGGGTTTCAGCGCTCAGAATTTGAAGACGATATTCTCATTCAAGAAGATTCGTTTTACGTTGATATTTGCCACAATGACCTTATTCGCTTTCATTCCAGTAGAAAAGATGCCATTTATAACAGTACACTTGCTAAAGATGGACAACTTGTAGTTCAGGTAACGATTTTTAAATTGACTAATAAGTATGGCCTATCATACTGGTGGCCGCCGTTTAAAAAATACACGTCACTGTTAGTTATGTATCTGCCATAACCACGTGTGTTTATACTTACTTCAAGACTCTTGACATATGCTTAATCACAGAAATTTATGTTTTGATCATATTTTCAACTTAAGGAAGGACGCAACTTTTTCTTTAATATCAATGGTTTTTTAGCTAATTATTCACCTTTGAGGTTACACTGAGGCCAAGTGAGAGTTTTCGAACTTTTTTCATACCTGTATCTCTTGCAATTTATGATTTTAAAGTCCTTATCGTTTCACACAGGATTGAAGGACAATATATTTATGAAATATACTCGATTTAGTACGCCATGCGCGTATTGTGTAAAAATATACAGGGTGGGCCATTTATTCCGGAAGATTCTAACAGGCAATAAAAGCCAAGTTTATTATTCGAATAAAACGTGCAATATACCAAAATAAAGACAATTTCTGGGAGATTTGTTTGACACCTCAGTCATCAAAATCGGTTGAGAATAAGTTGCAAAATGGCCTAACTAACAAAAATCACAGTTTTTAGACTTTTTTTGTCAATAATAAAGTTATTTTTTAGCAACTTTGATTTAAAATTAAAGCGTAAAACAGTGACAGCTCATCCCTACAAAAAGAAATCTTGCAAATTCTTTTTTTTAAATTAAAAATTAAAATAATTTTTAATTTTAAATTTTAAAAATTTTAAAAAATTCAAATTCTAAATTTTTAAAATGTTAAAATTTTAGTTAAAAAAATTTTTTTAAATTTAAAATAAATTTTTGTAACATTTTTGTTGAAATTTTTTTAAATTTTAAAATTTTTGCCAGATTTTGTTTTGTGGGGATAGTCGGCATTGTTTTACGCTTTAATTTTAAATCAAAGTTGCTGAAAAATAATTTTATGATGATTGACCAAAAATCTAAAAACTGTAATTTTTGTTAGTTAGGCCATTTTGCATCTTATTCATAACTGATTTTGATGAATGAGGTGTCAAACAAATCTCCCAGAAATTGTCTTTATTTTGGTATATTGCTCGTTTTATTCGAATAATAAACTTGACTTTTATAGCCTGTTAGAATATTCCGAAATAAATGGCCCACCCTGTACAAGTTTTTGAAGTTTAAAACAAATATAGTGTCACAAATGCTGTTTTTCCACTGCGTTTTAAAAATAGAGGTTGTTGATTACGAGTATTACAATTGGGCTGATATTCTTGTTGATAGTAGTAGTGTCTGTCCTATTGGTGATCGGGTTAATGTTTTCAAAACTTCAAAAACCTGTATCTTTTGAACAAATCAGTTTGCTTGAAAAAGCATTGGCAATATAGGAAAAGTACCGTCCTATAGGTGATATAGTTTGAAAAAGTGATTAAAACTTTCTTAATTTTACCTAGCCAGAGTTTTTAAGGAACGAAGCTGACAGTACAAGCATAGGTAGTTAAAACTATAAGCTACATCACTATCAGTGACAAAAAATTTTAAGGGCAGTAGTTTTTGCAAGATCGCTACTGATCACCATTAAGACTGATCACCATTAGGCATGTCCCTGCTACAGATTATTTTGAATTGGCCAAGGTCAATTGTAGTTTCCTTGATATGATCGATAGTATCTTACTTTATTATTATTTTTATTCAAATTATTTTGATTGCAATTGCTTCGATTATTATTGTAGTTTCCTATTATTGTTGTACATAGTTTTGTAAATTATTGTTGTAGATTCCTCGGTTGTGGGGGAGGGTATCATAGTTTGAATACCGCAACCCAAAGGGTTGCTCCTCTGCTAGTGTATTTTAACATGTGCGGTTCACCTTTCAACAAGTTTGCGTATTTTATCTTCCAAGGTAAAAATGCGAACTTGTTACAAGGTGGAAATGTGGGGTACACATATAACCGTCTAAACGTCTTAACATAGTCGGTAACGTTAACAGCTTTCAGACTAATTTGTACATACCTCAATTCTACATTACAGGATAAATCTGCTTGCATTTCTGTTTACACCATGATAAAAGCACTATTTTTTCGGGAAAATCTAAATCGAGATAGGAAATTAAATCCAGCTAATATATTCACAAGTTCTCCGGTTCAAGAGACCCCTTGTGGAATACACGGGACATTTTTAGGAGTTCCTATTAGTGTACCACCTCCGGAAGATTGGTTTGAAAATATTCTAGAGACAATTAAAAAAGATTCAAAGTCTGACTGCGTCATTGTCACCCACGGAGGTTATAAATTAGACTGTCAAACATAACATAACAAGAATGTTTTTACTTGCTCGCGAATTAAATTTCATGTTTTTATCCAATTGCATGCTTAATCCGTGCGTACTTTAAAAATAATTGTATTATAGAAACATTTGCCTCCATTGAAATGAAATATACTATTTTTGACGTACTAGGCTCTGGAAGATCTGTAGCACATCTTGCATGTTTATTGCAAGAGTCCGTCCCGAAGTGGTTGTCTCGAAACACCGAAATGTCTCCTAGGGATGATCTTGCAACTGCTATTAACAATAAATTTGTTCCACGTCCACCGCTTAGCGTAATTGCATTTGGAGTTCCGGAAAATCGGTAAAATATTAAATAATGCTTGCCTAGTAATTTCGTAAAAAAGATTTGTTTAGTCAGATAATTGAATTAAATAGTCCTTCAGTTAGAGTTCATCGTTCATAGCTCACAATTCAAATGTGTCTAAAATCTAAAATTTGCGTAAAAAATGTTGAGAGTTGGTCCATTTAACTGCTAATTCCAAAACACTTACCAAGTAGATCATAACCAAAAACTATACAGCGCATCTACATCTCATTAATAAGTGTTTACAAGTTATTTGAATCAAATCGGTTAAAAAATGTAGCACTTTTTTACTTCCAGCCCATGTAACACATTTTAGAGGGATTTTAAAAAAAAACTATTGAGATATTACGTCAGACCGGAAGGTTTAACTGCACTGTACCTACTGCATAATAAGCTGAAAAAACTTCGCTGCCCATAATTAGGGGCCGGGCACAAATGACACTAGCTAACTTTAGCATATTTTGGGACCCAACCCACCTACTGCGTCACCCTCTTAAGCATAACATAAAAACGACAATGTGTACGATAGGGTGTTATTTATTTCCAGCTGACCCACCCTCAAAGTGGTTGGTGTCATGTTTGCCCGACCCTTTAGCAGCCATATAAAATGAAAGAGTTTGAATTTCCCTCAAAAATCTTTTCAAAATATAAAAGTCGATCATTAGCCCGGATACTCATGCAGTTTGCATACAAGTGATACATCATTAGAACAGCAATGATTAGCAGAATCTAATTATGCTCGAATTCCTAACGTGACATTTGAACAATTTTGCGAATTATATCGAAATACTGATTTTAAAAAAATCGTTATAAAAAGTGTTGTATGGGCCAGAAGTAATTAAAGAAAATACCTCATTTTTCTGTGTATAAGGGCTTCAAAATGAGCTATCACTCGACAAAATTGGTCAAGTATTTCAATATTGTTCCAAATTATGTATATAGGTAGAAATGAGCTAAAGCTCAGCATCTAAAAACTAAAAAGTATTATGCGAATTATAAGAATTACTCGGTGGCGTTTTCATAGCCTATAGGACAGCAGAAATTTTAATGGTATTACCCTGTGTGCCCGTTATTGAAACGGTCTCCAGGTGACACTGCAACCAACCACGCTCAGTTTACCTATCACATTCGAACGGGGCAGATGGATGTTGAAGATTAGTTGATTAAATATGGCACATTGGTTTAATTATTTGTATCAAACGAGGTTAAACAGCTAAGCAGATATACTGTATTCAAGGATGTATTTCATTATGATTATGCGCTCCTGGAGTGACCTGGAGTCGGTGTGAAGAGAAAACAAAAATAGAGACTTTCATGCTTTTACCAAAGCATCGAAAAATCTTACTGTATGATTTTCGCGCAATGCATCAGCATATAGCCAATTCAAAGTAGTTGGCGGGATTGATGTCGGCTGCTGTAGTTTGGTTCATAAATACATGTACCAGTACCAGTGTGTAGTTAGTTAGTTTTCACATACACTCCCTCGCAGGCGCAGGCGCCCACGCAGGCCTATGGGAGGAGGTGGATTTTATTTCTCTTTTAATATTTAACAAATAATGTACCAGTGTGTATATATAAATAGTGACGATGGATTTCCTACCTTGAGTGTGAAATTAAAAATCCGGCGCTTCGCGCCGGATTTGGCGACCGTGGGCCCGAACTAGATGCTGAGCTTACTGCGAATTGGTTTTATCCCTAGTGAACAAAGTTTTAGTCGCAATGATAACATAAAACTCGCAGTTAGCGTTATAATAATAATAATAATAATTGCATTTATTTAAGTGTTAAAGTGTTAACAGTAATGTTTTTTTCGTCACCGAACACATTTCGTATAATTGATATATACATAAATAATAGTTTTAATAAATAAATATATATAAATAGTAATAGTATAGCGTAATGCATTTGTCTGCATTACATACAGTTAGTAAAAGTGGTTTAATTACAAGTGTTGCTAGTACAACTGAATTTGGTACGATTGGTGGTAGCACAAGTGCGCTAGGTGCGAGTTTTAGTATTACGAGTGGGCGGGGTACAAGTGGTGCTGGTACGAGTGGCCTCTGTAACAGCGCCACCATTTCAGGCTGGCTGGGTATGAAAGGTGCCGATACAAGTGGGTTTGGTAAAAATTGCACCGGTACAACTGGAGGACTGAGGGCTTTGTTGGCACCAGTGGGCAAGGTACGAAAGATTCAAATGAGCTTGGTCAATATAGCTCCAGTACGAGTAGAATATGTACCAGTTTTGATAGTAGCAGTGGTCGCTACAATTTTTATTATCTTCATTATTTTATCATTTATATTTTATATTCCTTTCATTGTACAGCCAAGAAGAAGTATTCCGTTTTTTTCGCAAGCAAGTACAGCTGAGTAATGTCCGACTTTACACAGAAGATTTTATGAGCGTTTCTCCAAGGGATCCTCGAATTAAAAATGCGTGTGCTATTTTAGTTAATCCTCCTTCGTCAGGGTCAGCACTCAAAGATCCTGTGTCATATATTTGTACCGAAGGTGGAGGTCTGTGACTGCATTCTTTATTGTTGACATTGAACCCAATTTATTATTTTTTTACATTGAATTAACATATTAATTAATTCGCTTCATACATATTTGGAATTTATCTACACATATTTTTACCAATCGGCAATAGTTATTGTTAGGGGCTAGTACAAAATATTTGATTTACGCCGTTTTGAATTATTGTATGTGGTCGGGAATTTAGATGAAGAAATATTGGTTCATTTATCAAAATTTGTACACGCTCAAACCAGCCCAGACACTGTTCAGAAATATACGTCGACCCAATTCAAGTTTTTACGCCATGCAATATCGTTCCCTCAGTCGAAACTCATTCTGTACACCACATGCTCATTGTTGTCTGTAGAAAACAGTGACGTAGTAAACAATGCTGTGCGAGACTTTCAATCAGAAGTACTAGAGCACAAAATAAAAACGTTCCGTGAAATACTTTATGACGTAAGCAAGAAGAGTTACTTCTACTTTAATTCTCAATCGCAATAATTCTCAGTGGATAGTGTATATTCCATACAGTAATTAATTACTATTGTCCGGGTACACCAGACTGTTATTACTTCTTCAATTAAGAACAGGTAAGTTGGACGTGGGTGCTGCTACCGTGCACATAACGCGAACTACCAACAAGTTTCAATGTAATACAAATTCACCATTGTAGTATATGAAGAAAGTTTTAAATTCACCCTTGGTAATATGATTCATAAGTTCCCGGGTTTTCCCCAAGCATGAATGGAAAACTTCTCATATGCTACAATGGTGAATTTGTATTACATTGAAACTTGTTGGTAGTTCGCTTTATGTGCACGGTAGCAGCACCCACGTCCAACTTACCTGTTCTTAATTGAAGAAGTAACAGTCTGGTGTACCCGGACAAGCGAATTTACCGTGTTCGTGAGAGGTAAAGGAAATTTTTAATAGGCACAGGAATTAATAGCTCACTTTGTAGATGCCCCTCGCTTCCATTCAAAATTTACAGTTTAAAAGATGAAAATTAATACACGTCATACATACGGTTAAACAAGCTTGACTGGATCCTTGTTGCCAATTTTCCTAAAAGCGTGCACTTACTTATACTTTATGAAAATGAATTGTACTTGTCTGATAGACTAGGTCTATTATTATTATTACTAGTTCTACTATGTATACATGAATTAACCAACGACAATTATTTTTACTCTACTATTAGAAGAAGCCAATTCGATATTATAAAGATGTTAATCTGGAGCTAATTCCGTTAAGCCAAGTCCTTGATACTTATTCGAAAGAAAACTTCAACGATCCCTTTATGGAGATGTCCCCAAGTTCAGCTTCCAGTGGTTGTTTTGTCGCCCTCATCAGAAGAAAGGTCAAGTCACACAATCATACAAATGCATATGCATAAAACACAGTTATAATGATTTCCTTTGCATAGATTTAAATTAGATATATTTCATTACATTGCCTTCCCATTATTACTAAAAGTAAACACTTCCTAAGTTTTAGCTTATTGTTTTTGAATGTTACTTCGTACTATATAGGAAACGCTAATCACAGTAGAAAAGAATGTACTACGCAGTCAACACGACTCCCTTCTAAACACTCCAACTCATGAAGGAGAACAAAATACATACGCTGGAGCTGGAGTTGATTCTTTTATTGCTATTGCTCCTGGAACCTCGGAAAGTATTAACTCCGGACTATCAGCTCTGGGAAACATATTTGCAAATGCAGCATTACAGAATGCTTTGATGTCTAATTTTTCGGCTGGTAGGGGATCCATCGCAACTTCAATTCGGTCCAGTAGTTCCGCTGGGGCAGATTCACACAGAAGTAAAAAGCGCTCCCTAACCAAAAAAGCTATACTACAAAGGGTCACAATTCCAACTCATGCATCATTGGCGAAGCAAACAAAAAAATGGTAATTAGAATCTAATTAAAAGTTACCATTCAATCTAAAAGCATCATTTTGTGTGAACAATGCTACACATAATTATTTTGAACAGGACAGCAGAGAACAAGGACGGAAGCATAAGCTTCGGAAACAGCAAGGGAGTCGTAAATTGCGATCACAATCACAATGCTAAACTTCCTGCAACAAATAATGGTATTTGCGCTTGCCCTATCTGCGCTCGACGTGCCAGAAGACACCCGGAATTTCGCCCTAAGTAAACAGAAACCAAAAAAATAAAATCGGTAAAATAAACATTTAAACAAAATTGTATCTAAATTTCTCGTTTTGAATAAATTTTTTAAAGATCATAATCCTCGTTAGTACAATAATAATTTTAAAAAATTAACATTTGCTACTTGCGACTAATACCTAATATTTATGCTGATAAAAACCATAAATATTACGTTCAATACTTGTATGCTCTGTGGTAAAGAAGAGACTGCTTAACTATTCAAATTCTATAAATCCGATTCTCTGCTTGGCTCTGTTCTACGGCAGCAGAGTAAAAAGTGCTTGAGCATTAACAGTAAATAATGCAGTAATTAATTTCGTAATATAGAATACATACAATCTTTTTCTACGTGACACACGCAGCACGCAGACTAATTTAACATAATAAATCATTTTGTCACTTCATCACAAGCCTTTAGTTAAAAATAAATTCGAACAATGAGGTAATACTTTGGACTGAATAAACAATTATATGCCTGCACTGCGGTTTTGTTTCAATCATCGCATCGCATAAAATTCATCCTATAGCCACTTCTTTCTTATTAGAAATAGAAGTTTTCAGTTGCGATTTCAAATAAATTATAAAAGTAGGAAAAACACGACAAAAATACATACCATTCCTATACTTTGCTATGATTATTTGTCTATTTTTAATATTGTTTTTAACGAGGTTATCTGACTCCATCTCAATCGACTATAGCAAGGTATGGAATACTATTTAAAAATCTTTGTTAGTGGAACAATATTATGATCATACATACAAATCATTCCAGTAAAAACAGCTAAATTTCAAAATAAAAATAAAATGTGTACTTGTAAATACATTTTACTCATCAGAAATATCTAGAAAACCGAAATGTGGAATTCGCAAGTAGGGAAGAAGAAAGTATACTATTCCAAGATACAATTTCTCCAATATTTTACGGATTCATGGTGGCCATTGTAGCTGTCCGTATTTTTATATATTTTGAATTACATTAATTTCCATTTCTAACCCCGAGTTGAATGGTGGTGTCCAATATTACTGGCCTGTATAATAGGCGAATAAGTATTAGAAATTATTGATACAAGGTTTACAGTCAGTTCACAAACATATCTTTACAATTAAATTTGCATTAAATTCCAATACTTTCCGTATAATATTACTTCTGTAGGATGGTTATTCGGACTCCACTGAAACAAAAGCCTTATGCGGAGCGTCTCTCATCGATAGTCGCCATATTTTAACCGCCAGCCACTGTGCCAAATCAATTCAAGAGTCACTGGATGGAGGGGACCAAATAGAGGCCTGGATTGCTCCATTCAGTTTGTATAAATTTGACGGACAAAGAATACAAATAAAATCAGTTAAACGACACATGTAATCAACGTAGTTTATAAAATACATATTCCACAAAATCATTTTCAAAGTGCGGATGTTATTTTTTAAGCGGGCCCTATAAGGATTCTACATTTATAAATAATTGCACATTTCTATTGAAAATACTGACCAAAATGCTAAATGAAATTTTATGCAATAATTGTAGGGATTTTAAACCAAGACCTATTTTACATCACGACATTGCAATTGCAACATTGGAAAAACCAGTCCAACTGGGCTCTGGAGTCCAAACAATATGCATTGGAGCAGGTTATTATGATAGCATGGACGTAACTTTAATTGGATTCGGAAACTACGACTGCTATACACTATCTTCCGAACTTCGAAGGGCAACTGTAAGCAGTAATATATAAGTTTTTTTATAAATCAAAACATTGTTATTTCCACACTCCACATATATTATTGAACACCCCATATTATATATAGCTACCATTTCTCTACCATACACCATGAGATCTTATTGTACCAGTACCAGTATAGGCAGCATCGAGCTCCCAGGATCGCCACCGTCGCACATGGAAATCTGCGCCTTTCTGGCGATCCACAAAACTATTTAGATCCAAACAGAGATCAGCTGGAACGGGTGATCATTGCAAATGCAATGGATATTTACGTTTAAGAAGTAATTACTTTACTTGTCATTTAATTGTCGCGTGGTAGTGTAACGGAATTTAGAAATTCAAGTCTCAAGATAAACAAAAAACTATATTCTGTCTTGTTGTGCAAAAATTATTTCTGAGCTTTAGGTTAATCAAGATATTAAGCCTAGTTAATAGAATAAGGCGTCGTGCATATATCTCGTATACACTTTTTTGAATTTTTCACACCCTCCCCCCCTCTAAGTATACAATCGTGATCATTGACAACAACCCCCCCCCCCTATATACGTATACGTTTGTAATCAAAAATACCGATTTTTAAAATAACTGTTATTTATTCAATTTTATCTTCCAAACAACATTAATACATTTTATGAAATACCTTAGCAACAATGTAGCTTGTAAAACCTAGTATTTAATTTTTTGGTGCTTCTTGTATTGATATGTATATAAAACCAAAATTCTAAAATTTTAATTTTGAGATTTAGACTTTTAAAGTCCATATTTGAAATTTTTTCAACTTCAATATATATTTAATATAAATCATGTATTAAAACCCTTGAAACTGGACACAAAACAAACAAAAATTTGTTTTAATACAGTTTGTAAGTTTTAGAACAACACAACCTTAATCGTAAAACACAGGCTTTAGCAGTGATAGGAGGCAGTGCTGAGCGCAAGCGAGTAAAGTGAATCAATTTTAGACAATTTAACTTGATTCAGATTTATTAGTTAGTTTTTAATGATAAAGAGGTTAATTTATGTTTCGCGCTAGATCAAAATTTTACTTCGCACCGGTTACTCACTGCAAATTTATATGTGATACGCTATTCAAACGGAATTGATTAGTAGAATCTAAATATTAATTATGCTAGTGTTCAAAGCTGCACACCGGGTAGTTTTTGAAACATTTTTTATGTTTTGAACGCTCTCTAAAAAGTGTTGTATGGGCCAGAAGTGAAAACAGACAGTTTTGGTTCACTTTTTTAAGAGCTCAAAAATGAAATCCCACTTGTTGAAGTTGAAGTCGGTCAAGTAGTTCAAAATAGTAATGAATTATGCACCGCATTTTCTGTAACCTTGGCGCAGTCGACTTTTCAAATTGTAACCTCCCTGACCCGTCTAATACTACAGGCCCGTCTACTATTACAGGCCCGTCTACTGTCATATTGTGTGTTAAATAGACCCGTCCACTATTCAAGGTCCGACCTAGACCAGTACATTATTAGATGTCCAACCACTGTTACAGGAAAGGCCGTATATAGCTAATATAGCAGCAGTCACGCAAGTTAAATAGGGAATTATATTCAATTGTACAGTATTTAGATTTAATTAGTTATTGCTGGAATGTATTCAGTTTTAAATCCCAAGTATTTAATTTTAATTACTTTAGTATTTAGATTTAAACACCGTTCATGTATTTGAATCCTAATAGCTAGTTTAATCAAAGTTGATAGTCCATGGACAGAAGAGTGAAAAATAAAGTTAGAAAATAAAAATATTCAATAAATATGTAGTCAATTTTTCTTCCCATTGTACGCATTAAAGTACAATCCCACCCTCTGTAGGACCCGCT
This sequence comes from Dicyrtomina minuta, assembly GCA_949802685.1. Lineage (NCBI taxonomy): Eukaryota > Metazoa > Arthropoda > Collembola > Symphypleona > Dicyrtomidae > Dicyrtomina > Dicyrtomina minuta. The sequence goes on along the minus strand of OX461808.1, from coordinate 102,742,049 downwards.
TATCAAAGTATGAACAAGAATAAAATGACAGATTTTTTAAAAAGTTTTTAGACGTTTTGCGAAATTGAAACTGCAATTTCCGTTTATTTTACAATTAAATAGTGTATACGTGATCAAGGGATCAAACCCTCCCCTCCCCCTCGATTTATCGTATACAAACGTGATCAAGAAGCTGGACCCCCCCTCCCTCTATTTTGTATACGAGATATATGGATGACGCCTAACTCCAAAACTGACTCTGTTACTCCAAGACACATGTACGGACTATGATCCTACAAATGCAGAGTAGTGTATTGGATTGGATGGACAAAGATGCTTGTGGGGCAGGAAGAGACTAAGCCGTCCAACGCCATGTATAACGACGCGTTCTGTGCTTGCGGAGTGTAGGACTCACCGAGCTTGAAACTCTCTAGTCAGCACGGATAAAGTTTTCATTCGTATGCATGGAAAATTTATTCTTGCCGAGCATCAACCTCGGTCAATCCTAAACTCTACGGTAGGTATGTGAAGCACACACATTTCTGCATTTGAGGTTTTATCTTTGTGATTTAATATCTTGACTAATATAGCAACTGTAGAAATAAGGTTTACATAACAAGACAGAATATAGTTTTTTGATTGCGATGAGACTTAAATTTCTAAATTGGATTACATGCAGACGCTACAATTAAATGTGCAAGTAAGTAATTTCTTAATGCTAAGTAGCGGCAGCAGAACTCTGCCTGGCTCGCTTTAGTTCGTTTTCTCGCCAGGATCTATGCATGGCGCTACTTTAAAACTGTCTTCGAAGGTGCGTATAACCCTATGCCCTATGATATGACTCCCCTGTCATCAGCTTAACCGTTATGCAAATGGCTTTTTAACATAAGATGTCGTCTTTATCCAAGAAGACCCATTGACCCAACCCGTGACATCATTTATGGACGATCCCTAATATACAACGTAAGGGAGGGCAAAAATTTCGACGGAGGCAAATAGTTTGAAGTGGGAAAAACTCCCCTGAGACAATTTACCAGAGTAAGGGTGTTTAACATCCCCTTCATCGCTCATAATACCAACTTCTGTTTCGGTTGCCCATATTGAAAACAATTGATTCCGCGGATTCCGCCGGACAACTTAATAAACGCAGTATATATGTATAAGTAGGACAATGCAACTTCATTGTAAGAGCATTAGAGAGTCTTCCTTCTTGCAGTCTATATCTAATACTTACTTATACCAAGCGTTCTCGATTTATTTGTAGGGAAAGGCAATTAATTCTACTACATGCAAAGCCAATGGACACCGTGGAGAATTACTAGATTCTCAAGTGTGTGCCAGCCTGTTTAATTCTGAAAAGCAGAAAGCTGATCAGGCACCGGGTGACAGTGGTGGACCATTATTTTTTAAACGAGAAGGTAAAGACAGTCAGCTTGTTGCAGCTGGAGACCCGGAATTTATCCAGGTAAACAAACATCACAGAAATACGTAGGGTACAGGTGGCTAATTGTGATCAGGTGGGTACATGGGAACATTCAGTTTTTAATGGGAAAACACTAGAACCGACAGTAAAGAAATTCCTTGCATACTTGCACCGAAGAATAATGTTCGTTCTTCCATGCAAGTTCATTAACAGTACTAATGTTTTCCTGTTAAAAATTGAGTAATTGCATTTACCCACCTGGTCACAATTATCCACCTATACCCTGCTATTGATATACAGGTGCATTTTGGTGTAGTGTGGCCAGAAAACTAATTTCAGTCTAGCATTGATAGCGTCGGCCGTCGGCGAAGGATTCAAGTCAAAGTCTGACCATTCACTATTTCCATTCTGCAAATTATATATATTATGACTATCTCGTTTTGTACGATTAAGGTAATATTTTAATGATTAGTTGGGAGTGATATTATTCGAGACAGTGACATTAATGTTTTAAACTTGCAAAAAAAGATCTACGTGATGACACAGAGTACATTATATTGAAACATTTATGTAATCAACTTGCAGATATAATCGATGAAAAATTCACAAACTGAAATTAGATTTTTATTGAAAATATTGACATCAACTTCTGCAAGTTATTTTTGTATAAGATAAATTATTTCTTTTGAGAGAGAAAGTAAATGCATTTATTTACACTGGTACTACAATAGTACTTGCCAAGAGACACAGTTAAAAATAAACGTGTTATAATTTACAATGAAATACAGAATGGAAAGAATCATATTATTTACTTTAGATGAAAATGCAGATGGTCAGACTTTTAACAATAATTTAACTCACTGGCCGCGGAACGGGGGAGATGGTCACAATCCCCTTCCACCTGGAATTTGCAGTCTTTGATATTATTATATTGATAGAAGTTTATAATTATCTTCTATGATTATAAATAAATGGTAGGAATAGGAGTAGGTAGGTGAGAATCAAACTTTTATTTATTTTCCGGAATAAAATTAATGTGATGCTAGTCGGTACGTGGCTGGTTTGATTCTGAATACATTAAGTTTTACATTACTGGGACTGAGCCGATTGGGGTGACTCGGCGAATTACACAAACAATGTTTCTAAACTTAATAATAATAAAATTACTGTACAGGAGTGGTTGCTATTGCAACTGCTTTAACTTCTGTCAATATTATATAATTGCATATTTCATTGCATTTTATTATATACCTATGCTTCACATGTCCATCCTGATCCGTGGGGAATTGACCTTCCGTAGCCACTTCTTTAACTTATTTTCCAACAACGATTGTTTTGACATAACATTTTTTATAATGGCCAGGTAGGGATAGTGTCTTACAACTACTTCAAAAATGGAAAAAAAGATTCCGAGGGAAATCCAATAGATCCATGCCCAAATATGGAAATACCCGGAACTTACACCAGAGTAGCATCCTATCAAAACTTTATAAATCAAAATGCTCCCGATGCAAGAATGTGCAATTGAAAATCCAGGTAATAAATCTGATTTCTTAACCAACAGTCTTCATTGTCATCCAGCAATTTAGACTACAGACACATTGCTAACTTGTTTACACTATGCGCACTACCAGATTGTCATTTAATTACAATATAATATGTTAATTCATTATTCATCATAATATATGTTATTCATCGTTTAGCAATAATAAGTTTATTTAATTTATTTAACTAAATTGTACAGACATGTAGTATAGAATCCAATAATATTGCCGTTATCTTTTCTAGATATATATTTAATGTATGTTACTTTAATTTACATTTCTCAACTGAATTAGACATGCGATGTATCATTTTGAAGCTTCAAAGCTCCACTAAAATTGACATTTTTGGTATATACTAATACTATTCTTTTAAGGGGTTTTTTGAAAAAAAAAATGAAATTAAATTTATCTAGTCTAGGTGTCATCATGTCCCTATACCGTCATTTTGATGTATCGCTTGACCATAGTTAAAGAGATTAACCGGTCCGGTAGAAATTTGACATTTTAGATTTGGAGGTAAATTCGAAGTTTTGGAATTGCTCACTTAAAAATTCGAAATTAAATCAAAATTATATTATATTATATTATATTATATTATATTGTATAAACGCAAACAAAATGGTGTAGCTTGCTGACTTACTACTAAAGCCACTCCCCAAATTACAATTATTACTAAATTAACAATTAAACGGCGGTAAATTCAAGCTGCCCAAGCTTACTTTTAAGGCGGCTGTTAAATAAGAGTATTAATTAGCCCTTGTTTTTTTGAGAATATTAAATTATATATACATAGTATGGTAACGGCAAAAATACGAGCTGAAGACTACAAGTCCAGGACTATTGACCAGGTTAGTTTGTTATTTGGCTGTTTGAAGGGATGAAAAAAGCTGTTCAGAAATCGTAATTACTGATCTTCCATATTATGCAACTTCATTCATTTTCAGTTTTAAATACATGATATAATTTTAATGGGAAGCTATTCTGTTGGTAGTTTTTTGTTTTTACCGTGGAGTGAAACGAAGAAATAAATAAAAAATAACAATTCCATTCTAAATATCTTAGAACTGTAACTGGTTATAACCTTGCACGTTAATAAATAAATCGCATTGAATTGAACTCCAATTTACCTTGACATAGACGTATACAGGCGAATTTGCGAATAGTTACTTTATTTCATGTAAAGCTTAATTAACCACTCCAGAACTGGAGATTACTCTTACAAAATCAAATGTAATTAACTGCTACTATCAGTTGAATGAATCTGTAATAATAATAGGTGATTCGTGAATTAGAATATATATAGAACTTGTCTGTGAAGGGGCGCATAACGTATAATATAATAATAAGGAATTTCTGTGTAAATCTTATATCTGTATAGTATGTATATATTATGTGTAATTAACCTACGTTATAATTAATATATATTATAGTCTATGAGAAATATCAAGTTTTACGACCAAAAAGCTCTTCGAAAGTACAAAAAAGCAATACGAGTAAATTAGAATAAAGGCAAAGGTTTGCTAATACTAAGCTGCAACTTAAATGGATCATCGTGAGACTGACTGAGCTGAACTTCTTCGCTGTAATTACTTTTGTACATTACATTAATAAGTTATATAAAAACTGGTATAGAATAAAGGTAAGGAAAAATGTGTCTACAGTAAGAAAGAATATGTAAGAAAAAGACACAGTTGATAACAAACAAGGAAATATTCAAATTCTGGTGCACACAGCTATTAAGAACCAGCTAATTGCAGATATTTTATCTGATTTGATGATGGCCTAACAAGTTTAATAAAATGAGCATTCTGTTGTCGTTGTCGTATATGCAAACAAGTAGATTGTATTCCCTTATTGAGTCTACTTTTTATAGCTATATTTATAAAGGCGAAAATTCTGCTTGTGTCCAGTGTAGTATATATGTATATTACGTCAGTAAATTACTTAAATACTGTGCAACATCATTCCCCATGTCTAAACTTAATGTTTAATATATAAATATATTCTTATTGTAATTTAGTTCCTTTTTCTTGCAACAGTAGCTTCAACTTGGAATTTCTCAGGATATTTCAACATTCGTATTTTGTCAAGAAACGCTTTCATTTCTGATTTATATTCCACTGGATACCTATACATGTGACTTACGTGTGGAGAGCTCACCCACGACTTCATGTAAACCTGTATAAATAATATCAACGAGTATAATAATTTATTATTGCATGTAATTTATATGCTACATTTCAAGCCCGCTGACAATTAATTTGGAGGATAAGTATTTCAAAATAAAAGTTCATTTTTTATTCCATACCGGGGCTCCATTTTGTTCCCAACGATCTGCAATTCGATTAACAATGTAATAGAGGGCAACGGGATCATCTTCGGAGCAGAAGAATAGGGACGGAGTTCTTATAACGCTATTGTGAAAGACGACGCTAGTTTCTAAGTAATGCTGCATCACCGATTCTTGAAATGTATTAACGTGGAATCTAAAAACCATGAATTAAACTTTTAAGTAAAAGTTATGAAATAAGTGAAATATTCATAAACAGTTCAAAGACAAAACGCTGGCTGTTCCATTTTCCATTAATACAAACAACTTGAAACAATATGAGAAAGGTGAGAGCATTATGGTTGGTATGAATACACAAAATCGAAAATCAACATGAACAAATTAAGCGATCTTGAGGGGACTGCTTGTGTTAATAATACCATTAAATAAATGTTTAAATTTAACACTGGACGCTTACTTGACGTAACTTTCCAATAAGACTTTAAGAATCGTATTATTTGGGAATACAGCCCCTCCTATTCCCTGAGTAACTCCTTCGACATCAACCTGTTAAATAAATGAAACTTAAGTATAGGTTTGCCAAGAACAAGGACTACGATGGAACTTTTTTTTTGCTTTTTTAAGGCGCTGCTCAATAAGTAATTCCTCTGTCGGTAAGTAATAAGGCTCTTATGGGGAAGTGATGTCCTGTATTTTGGTTTTAATTAAATTGTTACAAAGTTTGGACCATAAGATGAGTTTTAGATACAAATAGCATTACGTAGTTCGATCAATAATTGTTATTGTATACGGTTACATAAATAACAATATAACAACATTACATATCTCTAGATTCGTTAATTCTACTTTTTCACTATTACGTATCGCTCGAGGATTACAATCTTTAAGCCGCAAAAATTGAGAAGTACTGAAATATAGTTTTGCCGAGCGGAATCGCCACTCTCCAAAATTACATTTCAGGATCAACATACCAGGCACAATGACTATATATTAAGTATGAAGACGTCAGTAACGTAATTTATTAAATACTAATTTTAACTAGTACCTGCAATCTTTATTATTACTTAAATAGATATGGTAATAATATTACCATATCATTTCCATGCGTTTATGGTTTATGGTGTATGTCTTTATGTAGTTTATCCAACCAAATGTCAAATATTATTTGTAATCATGTGTTAATAGGATGATGAAGAATTAAAACTTACTACACTGTCCCAAATTTGACCAACCATCATATCTAGTACATACTGATATTTTTCAGGGTTCTGATTCATCCAAACTAAGAGTTGACCCCAAACATAGCCACCAACAGAAAATCCATGAAGAACAGTGGAACGATACTGCCGATTGTTGCCCATAAAAGTTAGGATATCGCGAGCAATCACCTGCGATAAAGTTTATTTGTAAATTAATACTTCCGTTTGAATGTAAAATTACTTTTAAAAAATCACTCCATTATTGTTCCTATTTTAATATTTTACTCAATTTCATCAATCATGTCGCGTCAGTGCCTATATATTCTTAAATAATTAGGTGCTACTATATGCACATTATTAAAGTTTAACTTACTTTTCCGCCGGACACAGGCCATAGAAGCTGCCATGGACTACAGCTGACTGTTAAAACATCAAATCCTTGGTCCAAATAAAATTGAGCATATTTCATAATATGCTTGCGCCTTGACATTAACCATCCAATTATGATACATAATGGCGGTTGGTCAGGGTCAGAGTTTTGTGTCAGCGAGGAAGAAAATTCTCCCGTTGGTGGTTTGGCAATCGCAAATGGTAATTCTGGATATTTTTTACCAGCCTTGGAAGCTAACGTTCTAGGGGTATTGGTAATCAGTTCTAAACTGTTCGTGAGCCGTAATGTACTTACGTGACGTATAAAACTAAAGTTCAAACCCCCAGCTGAATTCAAGGTTGTCAATCGGTTTACATGGTTGTTTGAGAAAATCTATGCACAAGAATATAATTCTTACTCTTCTTCAGTCTATTGTATTTAAGTTGTAATCTATATATAATAAGAATTAATCCGTGTACTAAATTTAATTTAGTAAGTCGTTTAGTTCAGTTTAATCAGTATCGAAAATTTTGCTACATAATCAATAATATAAAATATGTAAATATTTTACATATCACATTAAGTACATAGAAGCCGAATGATAGTTTTTTCTGGTTGATGATGGTCTTATTAGTAATAATAAAAATAAATAGAAGTATCAGTCTAGTCAAGTCACAGTTGTTAGCATACATTTTTATATTATTGATTTTAGTAAAATGTACGTCACAGACAGTTATAATAGGCATATTGCTGTTAACTAGTAAGGTTTAAAAACATCGGAATCGGAAGCCGGAGAAAAAACTAACTCAACTTACCACTTGTGTTCCCGCAGTGCTAGATCTAGTGCCACCAAAGGGCACCATCCGTAATCGGATGGATTTACTAACCCCCGGAACAATACATTTAACTGTTTCACTTAACATGTTTTGGAAGTATATTTTTTATATTTTGAGCTTGAAATAGTTTTTTCCGTTTAATAGTTATTCGATTAGTGTGCACACAAGATTTTAGATTCTATTCTGCGTTATATTATGCATATATTATATGCTACTATATAATCACATAATCACATAACTTGATATATTTAATTTATTAATAATTTTCTTTCTACAGTGAAGTGAACTGTTAACTTGTTGAAGCTGACAGCTGAATCTTGCATCGTTCGAACTGAACTTCAGTTCTATTTTGTTGCAAGCAAACTTAACAAAAGACGATGAACGAAACCAGTCTTAAAAAATTATTTTTATGACTGGTTAAAGGGTTAAAGATATTCGCGTTCACTTGAAACAAAAAAAATATTTTATTTGGAAAATAATTTTGTTCTTAAGTGTATCTTCTCAAATTTCAATGAATTGTTTATAATATACTGTGGCTGTTATTCACATGGCAAAATACGACGGTGAGGATGATGATAAAACAGCTGATGAGATGAGAATAATATGATGCGAGTCAAACCCATAAAATGTATATATAGGTATCCGACGAAGCACTTGACACAAAATCAACAAAACTTGCCAAAATGTATACTTACTTATAGTATTGGCTTCGTACGTATAAATCTATATGCCGGTCATCTACAATTTTACAAATACTGAATATACAGGGTTGCACTCACGGCGTAGATTAAACTCTGGAAGCAACATTTGTTATAAATTGCAGATTCTTCCTCCATGGTCAAGTGAGTACATGACACGGTCGTCGTCGCCAGTGGCGTAGGTCTATAAAGCAAATTCACTCGCTGATCACCTTATCACTTTTTTTGCTTCGTTGTTTCGTTTGGTGCAGTACGACATGCAAAATCTCTCAACCACCATCTCAACATGTGCTAAAGCTATAGTAGGTTCTGTAAGCGCTGTGTGTGCGTGCAAAAAAATTTTTACGGCTGCTCTTTTCCTCCCAATATATTTAACTTGCCTACAAATACATATGCTCCAGGCCCAGATTTGAGTATCTACAATTCTATATATCTACCTTAGTACCTAGTACTTCACTTTCCAGTGCACTGCACTACTAAATTAACTTGTGTCTTGTATGATCCTAAATGTGCATGTGTTACCCTCGTGAACGAACACATGCAAATGGGATGGGTTATATTACTTTTAATACGAAACAGGACCGACCAAACAAAGGAGTGAAGTGCAGATTGAGTGTGTGTTTTTTTGAATGATGAAGTCGCATAAAGTAATGCAAGTTGAAAAGTGTCAGAGATATTTGACTAGTAAGTAGCACAACACATTGTTAAGAGTCGAGAATTCGATTGTCAAAAGGAATTCACAGCACAAGTTCAAACTGCTATTGGTTGGTGACGATATGCCTTAAAGTGTATATTAGCCTCTCCAGAATCGGTCCGTATCAATATGTCAATTACAAACATTCGTAGGAATGCAGCTAATTAAATGAAATGTAAATTGTGTGATATGCAATCGGCTGCGTTGTACTTACATGTGTATATAAATACGAAACTCTTATGCTATTATAGAAAACGTTGGTTGAATGTAAATGCATAAGATGTTCAAGTGTAGCTAAATAACATGCGTCTACGAGGTGGTACGCCGCATGAAATTGGGGAACATTTATTTGCATTACCTACATTGGTCGAATCCTTCAAGAAAGGAGAAAAAGGGAAACTTTTGTTATAAAACGAACCCAAATTATAGTATAATAATTATTATCTTTGCTTATAATAAATTCCCTATTGCCTACCTACTTATATACCTACCTATACTATTACAAGTCAAATTATGGCATAATCACTTTGCCCCATGAAGTAACCCAGCACGTATGTAAGTAACTACCTACCTACCTACATACTTATAATAGGAACCTATTTACCTATACTAGAGATAAGGCCCTGCCTAAGGCAGGAATTAATGTATTGGTGGCAGTGGCAGGACAGACGAGAGGTCGCATACTTAGGCGGAATTTCTTTGTTATAAGCATGTGACAGGGTACGTACGTGGGTACAGAGATACTTCATATTTTCCTTTTTGTTAAATCCTTAAACTTTCAACCTTTCTTCGTTTTTTCCGGATTTTTTGAAAATTTCCGAAGTTATTTATTTTTGCAGATCTTTGATACATTATTGTGTATCGTTACTAACATCCTGCGTTGTTGCTATTGGTTTGCTTGCTTCTTCGTTTTCGAATCTTCGCCTGTTCTCATTCTGGCGGTATTTTGGTATCGTTGTCGGGTCTGGAACTTTATTTTGTTAGGTACCTACTTACCTACTACATTTGCATCTTACGATACCCCGCCGTTGCGTTATTACGCAGCTTTTGACACCTTCCTCATTATTGTATGTTGCTTGAAAGGGCTGCAGTTGCGGTGTCCGTTTAAAAGAGTCGTGCTTTATATTATTGATATGATATGGAGAACAGAGTATTGTACTTACATACCTACTTACCTCCTTAGGTACCTACCTACATAACTTTCATCTTGAAATATTGAAATAATAGTATTAAGGCGTAGGCATGTACTTTTAACTAACAAAACTTTCTAAATCATCGAATGTTCAGAATTTAAGTAATCATAATCTGCGTGATCTTCACATATTTATGATATATATATATACAAACCCTATGCAATATACAATTACCTATAGCTTACATTATTATCTCTGGTACTTATTTGTATATACTTTATTTTGTTTTTGGCTTTGACCATAATTTGTTTTTATTCATTCCACCCATTCATTCCATCTTGTCTTGCAGGCCAGTTCTGAAATTTCTTGACTCGTCCACTCCGCTCGCTCGACTTATATAAAGCATAGCATATTCGAAACAAAAACTCGAGCATCGAGCGCCTAGTCAATGCAGTATAAGTTGGGGTAATGGGTGAATCTGAACCTGACTCCTCAAGGTAAAAATACTAAAATACTGCATTGCATAGCTACGAGAAGGCTCAAAGTTTTTGGAGGTGCATATTATGTCCTAATACTTTTGCTCCTTGCTCCCTAAAAACTGTGGCTAAAAAGTAGCGTGAAATGTAAGGTGTAAATACGTGCTTGCTTCCACATGTTAACATTATGAATGATGTCTGATGTAAGTACTGAGTACTGTGTAACTATAAAATGTCAACATAAAATCCTTTTGCTAATGCAAGACTATTTTACAAATATTATGTGATATTTCTCAACTAGAAAGCAATACATTTTATGTAAGTATGTGTTCTGAAGTAAGAGTAGATTGCGTGTTTATAGTGTTTTGCATTAGTTATTAATGTCATGTATATCTATCAGATAGTATTGGAAACGAAACTAATGCATTCTTTTCAAAGAGGGATTCCCGAAGATTGAGTATTTTCTTTCTCGTATCAACTTCTACCGACAAAAATATTCCTGGAAATTAAGGATTTCCATTCTAGGGTTATGAAAGGCTAATAATACCACACATCACGACACATGTCAAGCGTACCTACTTACACATGAATGTTTTGAAAATTTTATTGTACAGTACTGTGTAATATTACTGTAATTTGTAAGAATCTACACTACACTATCACTATCATCTTCATATATATGTCCTTATTCATTAACTTCCTCCAAACAAAAATATTTGAACGATTACAGTTATTTCAACTCATCACAGTAATGTTTCATGGTCGTGCCACAACCGGAGCTCGTGTTGTGTGCTGTTCATAAGTGAGTAATAAAATCAAATACGTAAGTAGCAGTACTTACTAACTATAGTAAAATATATATTAATAATTCAAGGAGGCAATTTGCAGATGTGGAGCAATTGTTGCCTATCCTCCACTCACTATCACTCTACTGACACTCAATAGTCACTATAGCTCAATCCTCATCCTAAGAATTGGATACGCAAGTCAAATTCAAAAAGTTTTGAATTTCTCTGAAAAACTGAAAAGTTCTGTCCTATCTTTGTAGGTACATCTAATGATGGAGCTTAATAACTAAATGACTGCTGCTGTAAGTAGCTCCAAATTACACGATATTTTAATTTTAACTAATTGTATTAATAAAATGTAGGCGCCCGTACTGTTTCTGATCCGTACATCATTATAGGATATTATAGGATATTACTGCCCAATACACGGTGTGCTTACTTTAATGTTTAAGTATGGAAGTAATGGAGAATAGTGGAGCAGGGACAATTTATTAGTAGTAATGTGCAGCATGCAAAGTACGAATGTTCACACTTTTAAATAATGGATCCCTTTTATATGTACATATAAACTTTCCATATTATGGAATAGCAATTTCAGAAATTACTTAAAGATGTTATATTTTTATAAATTGACAACACAATTTTTATTAATAAATGTTTAGTTTAAGACTAAATTATTGCTACACTTTTTAACAATTTAGGTAGTACTGAAGTACTGCGTTGAATTCTACGTTTTCTTGGGATTAATACATTTTTTATTTTCATGATAAACTAGTAGTATAAATAAATGTATCTTCAATAGAATAAACCACTAGCATAGTCACCGGATTGCGATTGTAACAAGAATCTGCTTCACATAGTTAGAAAATACAATACAAAAACCATAAGTATATGGCATATAACAAATTATTTAGGTACATATTTTAAGTCCATCCAAATAATACACACTCCACTTATATATTATAATGTTAACAAACCCCAACAACATAACAATATTTTTTATCTTTTAAACAAAATATACGACTCGGGATATCTTAATCTTAAAGTAGTAGCAGAATAAAGTATGGTGTATTATAATTATGTAGCAATCATTTTAATTTAATTACAATGTTTACGATGGAGAGGATTTAGATTATAAATCAGTAAAATCAGCCAGTATAATCTATGTACTTCATTATTATTATTAATTACTATGTACAATACAAAATATCACTTATAAATAAATAAACATAGGTAGTTTGTAATTATTGAAGCAATTGCGACAAAAATTTTGAGGATTTTTATCTTCATTATGTCACAAATTAATAATTCCGCTGGTAAGACTTTTATGTATATGTCTTATATGTATATAATTATTACTTTGTGGTTATGATGGTAGTAGTGTATAACTATATTTCCTTGTATTTAGCTACTTAATTGCCAGTACTTTTGACTACGAATTTGTCTGGATATTTAAGCATCCCAACTTTGTCCAAGAACGCTTTCATTTCCGCTTTGTATTCATCTGGGTACCGCCACATATGACTAAAACAAGTAGTAGAACAATAAATATTATTGATGAGTCAAATTCTAAACTTATGTACGTAGTACTAATATCTATGTTATTGAATGTAAATACTGAGCTAATTAAGAAGATTTGCCAGGAATGCTCTAATGTAATATAAAGTTGTTATTGTCGTTTATATCTTACCTCACATGTGGACTGCTTTTCCACACTTTTAAAAATACCTGTCAAATCAAAATAAAAACGAAATATTATAGAGCATGAGTAAGGCGTAAAACCAATTTAGATTCGTTAATTTGTGAATACATATTATAATAATGTAGTATGTATATATATAGATAATTCCCACAAACCTCCATTCCATTGCGCTCCCACCGATCTGCAACCCTTTCAATAATGTAGTAAAAGGCAACTGGGTCATCCTCAGAGCAGAAAAAAAGTGCTGGACATTTTACAATGCTATTGTGGTACAATACGCTTGACTGTAAATAATGCTGTGTGGCCGCTTCTTGAAAGTAGTTAACATGAAATCTAAGTATATACAACCAACATAACGTAATAATTTAACTTTTCTACTGCTACATTTGGTACATTACACTGCACTATCCTATAAAAAGGATACATTAGGTGAATTTAGGTGAATGAATTAAACAACAAATTTGCCGCTAGCCCAAAGCAATACAATGTATTGCTTTGGGCAATACATTTTGACATACTTTGTCAGTTTTTACAACAAACAATCGACCGCAAAGTTTAGTTATCATTTCCGAAACTCTCAGGCATACGCTAAACACACACAAATAATTCAAATAACGTAACTGACCTGACATATGCTTCTAGAGATGTCTTAAGAAACCAGTTATTAGGGAACATTGCAGTTCCCATTCCCTATAAGAAAAAAAACGAGAAATATCAGAACCTAAAACTCCACAGAACTTGCAAGAATTAATTAGGCTTTTTAGTTATTTTGTACATAAAAACATATTCGATCAATTTTGCTAAATAAAATGAGATTATTATGCACCTGACTGATTCCCTCAACATCTACAGGACTGTCCCAGATTTGTCCAACCATAGTATTGATAACATGTTGGTATTTCTCTTGGTTTTCAGCCATCATTGCCATGACTTGACCCCAAACAAAGCCACTAATAGAAAAGCCGTGTAGCATTTTTGAACTGTACTGAGGATTGTTAGCCATAAACGTCAGTAGTTCCTTGGCAATCATCTGCAAATGGCAATCAAATATAGAATGACGTTGACGTTAGCAAGACAATAATGTTTCAGATTTTTTATCAGTTGGCATCGAATGCTTAAAGAAAAATCACAAATATAGCTGCTGAAAACTAAAACATTAGCCTCACCCTGCCTCCGTTTTCAGGAAATAATAGCTGCCATGGGCTACAACTGACAGTTAATACGTCAAATCCTTGGTCAAGATAAAATTGAGCATACTTCTTCATGTGTCTCTTCTTGGCCATCAACCAACCCATCATGATACAAAGGGGTCTTTGATCCTCCACTGACGTCAATAATCCACCACCGGGACGTTCCAGCGCCAGTGGTAAAGCTGAGTCCATTTTCCCTACTTTGGCGGGTAACGGGCGTGGTGTATTAGTAAGAAGTGACAAATTCTTAGTCAATCTGTGAGTGCTCAAGTTGCGGCTAAGTATGATACTTCCCATTATTGTGACGCTACAATTGTGAGCATTCTGAATTGGGCTTCTGAATGTAACAAATCCAATGTTTTCACGAAAGATCTGCAAAATCAAAAAATCAGTAGGTAAACAATACACAAATGCTAAATGTTAAAAAAAATATTGTTATTGTATGTATGTACATTGAAAATTTATAATAAATAATGGTTAATCGATAGTTTAAGAAACTTATATTGAAACTAGATCATAATATGCGTACACGTCGACTATTCTAATAAAAAATATTAATATAATAAAAGCAAAGTACAAAAATAACTGGCTAGTCAGAGTTTGGAAAATATTATAAAGAATCATGAATGGATAAATTCTTTTCTTACCTTTGATCCAGCCGTGGCTCCGAAGCGCAAAAAATTCGTCACACCCGGAACAACCATTTTAATACTTCTTTCAACCAACATTTTGACTCCGTTTCTTAAAACTCAAAGCTGAGCAGTACGATCCAATCATCCAATGCTTGTTTGGTTTTAATCTATTCCAGATCTTGATAGCCCGCCGGATCTAGAGACGAAATCATTTATTAGAGCTTGTTCAAAAGAAATCTGCTACAGCGGAACTACAACAGACAAACCACAATAATGATCTAATAACTATTATTGTTGCTGACCAGTTCCGATGGTAACTTTTAAAGCACTTTCTAAAAATAATATATCAGCATCAGCCTCTGGTCTGGTGGTATCTAGTATCTCTTATTCTTAACCACTTACAAAAATACAAAGACTACCTACTTTGTATTGTAATTTATTTCACACTGTATTAACTATGATGATGTGCTGTCAACTGTCAAGCTCGCGTAAACACTTGAGGTAAAATAAATTCCCCGGTTTCCCAATTCAGATATACTGTCAGTTCCTGCGATAATTGAGTTTTTTAATCGCCAAATACTAAACCTATACTTGTAATTTAACCTCCCACTTGAGAAATCAGAATGCCGACTATGCGGTTTGAGTATATGTGAAGAGCTTTTTTGAAAACACGTTAAGTCCACACTTTATCCACTGGACGTGTCGCGTTTTGCTTGCTAACTCTTAATACAATAATTATTATTATTATCATCTATCCATCTAGGCAAGGACAACCAATGCGTGCAAGAGAACCGCCGGCACTAAAGTAACTAAAATGAAAAAAACTATATATTATTATAGAATATTTTATATGATCAATGTTCAAATACCTCTTTGGCGTCTGCAATAACCCAATTCTGCTGACTTTTTTGAGAGGGCCAAGTGAAAATTTAATAAATACTCGTTTTAATACAACGCACTCCGGCAAAGGCAGATATAAGCAAACTGAAAGAAGTAGCTGGGCTCATTCCTGATTTTGATGAAGCAACCAAGCAACCTATTATGCAGGGACTAGGTACCTACCTCAACCAAAAGTTGTTTTGGTAAAGCTATTATATTTATAGGTACCTAGGTTCTTAGCTCTTACAAAGCCAAATGTTATAACTTGCATGCAGTCAAGTATTTGTACTCGGGGATCATTTTATTCAATGCCATGTGAACACATCATGGAAGAGCACATGGGAGTCGTATGCTAATGAATATGTATATAGTCGTCTGATCGTCTGTATTTCTAAGTAAATCGTGTAGTGTTAAAAATATTACATAACTAAAGCTTCCTTAATGGCTTCATACTGTAAAAGCGCTATAATAAAATTTAATGATATAGTGAATGTACACAAACTGTTCTGTCAAAGTAGGTGCGATAGCGATAGGTAAGTACACCAAGAACTGTTTTGCAACTTGCGGATATGACAGTTGCAAGTTTGTAAAAGTTGCATTTACGTACACGTGTTAAATACAAAATGAATGAGGAGCAATGCAAATAGTTTGATTAGCCACCTTACTTAATGCTTAATGCAGGATATGCTTCGCAAATAATTAAGTAGTTAATTGCATATTGTTTCAAATACAAGTTCGTCATTATATAATGCTTCATAATTAGACATAGTATACGTAAAAACTTTAGTGCACTTACTTTAGTTTACTTTTAGTACAATTAATTAACCACAGCAGTTAAATGCAACTGAATCAGGAGTCAGGATGCAATTTGACATTGACGATACGAATAGGATCAGTTAATTATTATGGTTTAGCTTGGAACTGCAGTTCCACTTTGAATCTAATATATGCAGCTAAATTAAACAGAAACTCAATGTAATATTTAAAATATGAGAAAATTAGAAAGTAAAGATACCCAGTTCAAAAATGAAAACAGAACGCCAGCGTAAAATTGACCTTCTAACTCCAAGAAACCAAACCATCATCTGAAAAGGTAGAAAAAACGACCTACTTATGTACTAAGTAGAGTCGGCGCCTTCAGCAGTCAAACACCCAATTTGGAATCTAAACCCTCTTTCTTCGGTGTATAAAACTGGTAATTTATATTCCTGCTAGTCATGAGGTCCCTGCCCACGGCAGGGACTGAACTTTTTCGGGGTTTGTGGAAGTTATGATATCGTAATCGTAAAATTAAGAATTAGGGTAGGGCAGAGGTGGGTGACTGTTGTCGGATGGGTAACTGTGATTAACCAAGTTTTCAATATGAAAACATTACCTATGATAATGGACGTACATCTTGGATATTCCCCAATTCTTCGAATTCGATGCCAGGACTTCCTTTAATGTCAGTTCTAATGTTTGCCTGTTGAAAACTGACGCGACCACAGTTACCCGCTCGACCACAGCTATCCACCTCTACTCTAGTCGATAGTCAGAGGCTTGTCATAGTAGTAAAAGTAGTCCCTACATATTGTGACGTGACCAATTGTAAAAAATAATTAGTTATAGGTAGTTAATAAAGCATAATGCAAAGTAGTAATAATGTTACTAATTGAGGCCTGTAGCACTGTATCAAGTCTAGGTTCTGTGCTGTGGCCTGTGGAGCTGCAAAAGCTCGCAGCTAGATAATCTGGCTTGCACGTGAGGTTGAGTGTAAAAAGTCTTCGTCTCTGCTCCTTCTCCTATGTATGTATATGAATGAGATGAGATGTAGTATTAGTATTAGTATTGCAGAAGTATGTTTTGATAGAGTATTATATGAACTGTATGAAGCGGGTGCCGTAGAAGCGAAGTAAAACCTTCAAAGCTACATAATGTTGACCTTTTTGCTGGTTAAAGTCTTACTAATTTTATTATAAGACTTGATCAGGTGTTTTATATTTTACAATCCAATTAGTTACCTGGGGACTGGGGAGTACACATACTAACCTGGATTTTCCTTACAGGAAATTCATGTCAACATTATAATTAAAGCTGATTAATAAAATTATTTTACATGGGAATTTAAATCATGTATTTTTCTTGTACTACAATATTTTAGATGTTGCACCAGATACCAGATTATAGGCATGTTTCAGTTCTCATGTTCAATTATTGCGTTTTCCTTAAATTTATCTTAGGTATTTTAATAATCTTCAACATAACATGTCTTTTCCAGCACGTAATATATATGTGTACATAATAGTAGTGAGTTGTACAAGCTATCGGTCATATATAATTGTTAAATTCAAAACGCAGCAACGGACTTAATTATTATTTACTTTTTATGTTCAGTGGTAAATTATGCATTGCAATTTAGAGCGAAATTCTTTAAAAACTCTTGATGCAACGTCAGGGAAGTTTTTTATTTGCCTATATTTCAAACTATATTGCGTTCGTAGGTACTAAATTTTTGTGGCTAGTTTTGCTATTTTGCTCATTCAGTTAGTAGCTATCTATTGTTTATCTTGCAATTTTTGATTTTAGAATACATGGGCGTGAAACATCAAATGGTTCAAAAACCTTTGGAATTTTTATGCTTTACCATATAATGTAGGTACAGATAATTACTTACTCGAGAGTCGAGAGGATTTGGGATTCCAATGGGAATGTGATGTGGTGATATTATGCATATATTGATATTGAAGGGAGGCAAGTGGGCTCAGTGGTGCACGGTGCACGTCGAAATACGGGCTGTCGATGAGTGAAAAGCATATGTAGTGAGAGAAAGACAATTTTATTAAAATAAACTTGACACTGTCCTTCAACAAGGATAGCCCATGAGACTCAGTATACGAAACAAATTTTTTGAAATATAAATTATGATTTTTATCGTAAATATTATATGTAATAATTTAATATGAATCAGTAGAAGCACTGGAATACAAATGATGCACGCATATTTGCGTAGATTTCTTTAGAACAGAAACCACTATATCTTCAATTAATGTGGACGGCAGACATTGGCTTTTCATAAAATTCAGAAAAAATTTTGGGATTGTTGCACGCGCTCCGATGTAAAGACCTATCACTTTGATGTCATTAAGACCCAATTTATCTTTGAAGTAGGGAATGCAAGGGTCATAAATTTCTTGCTTCTCATCATTCACCTTTTCAGCTTGGTTTGTATCATTTTGTTCCATTCGAATGGTAGGATCAAGAATTATTCCCTGCTTAGATACAAGGTTGTAAGCAATTATGTCAACCCTTCTTGAACCATTCCCTGAGCATTCAACTTCTTCAAGAGTTTTCCAACCTAGCTTCTGCATAGCTTCAGCAATTAGACGGCGGACAGCATGGTGTCGATTATTACGAATTAACTCACTACGCGGGCATTTTCCAAGGATATGGCCTAATGTTTCAATCTCCTTACAACCATGACGGCAATAAAGGGATCCTTGGTCAAGTCGCGGTATTGCATTAATAGGTAAAACATTTCCAACCATCTTAATTGCGGTAATCCATTCAGAGGAAGAAAGTCCAATTTTGGAATGAAACAATTTATTTGCATAAGGGCACTCTTGAAATTGAATCACACCCTGGCCTTTCTGTGGAAGGTTACACCAGTTATCGTATTCAACACTTCTTAAATGGTCACGAATCAACTTGCTCTTTTTGCCCTTGAAGTCAGCCATGGTTTCTCTAACTTCTTGAGGAATATCTAGAAAATCCAGTGAATTTAACTTTTCAAACTCTAAATCTTTAACTTCATGAATAAGAGCATGAGCTGAACTTGATAAAATTTCCATTGCATTGAAATTTTGAATTCCTGCTTCCCATTTGGCACGAACCAGTCCTATCCCTTTAACTTTTGAACTTGAATAAATCATGCTAGTGGGTGTACTTGTTGGGATACTTAAAAATTCTTTGACGGAGCTGCGAATAATCTTGTCAATAGTTTCCAAAAATGAACGGGACAATTTTGAAAGTGGGGCATTTTGAAAAGGGTAAACAAGCGTTGGCCATACATAGGCCTTAAGTACTTTTAGTTTTTGGTCAGGTCGTAGCATTGGTGATGATGTCAGCTTTTCAAGTTTTTCCCCAAATTTCTTAGCACACTTTAATTCGTCAAAAATTATCCCGTCGTTAAATGTGACTCCTAGGTATTTTATCGTGTCTTGTGGTCCTATGCATGATATGAGCTCACCATTGCCAACATTGAGGGGATCCTGACACAATTCGCCTTTAACCACGCTGATAGCTACGCTTTTACAGGGATTCATCTTAAGGCCAATAAGCGACAACGATTCAGTACTCTGCTGGTAAAGCTCAATGGCAGCATTTCTTGAGTTTCCGAACAATCCAGTATCATCTGCGAATTCGCCATTTGATATATTTTAATATTTCATATTTTGCATACGAGATACCCTAATCCACTTGTCTTCGCGGAAATGTTTTTTCTGCAGTCTCTCTATATGAGCTGAGAGGAGGGGAAAGAGAGCTATAGTTTGGGATGGACAGGGAAGTAAGAAGAGGCTACATGGCGAGCGACTACGGAGATCTGTGAACAGAGGCATGTACTTCTAGTATGTGAGCACTCTGACCGTGACAGAGCCGGGGCTTAATAAAGGGAGAGTCCTCTAACTCAAAGTGGTACGCTTTCTAGAACTTGTACCATCCCTATACTGTATCCTCTCTTCCTCAAGTCGATTGCACTGACGGAGGACGTACCATAGAAAAACATTTTCATAATGTAGGCAAGGTGAAGAGTGGCAGATAGTTTCTCTGACTATGACTTGACACAACATAGGGATTGATTCAATATTCTGATTCCACTACGGCCTTGTTAAATAAACAGAAACTCATGCTTTTCTTATCAGGAACTAAAACCAGAGTCTCCAAGAGCGCGACATTTAAGATAGTCTGTTATTAATAGGTACAACTTCCCAAGTAAGTTTAGTATATTTACTAGTCAACGAGCTCCACTGAATGCATCAGTCTATGGTGTATTTCAAGGAGCAAAGTTGTAAAAGTAAATTGTAAGTAGTGCGCGATAGGGTTCGGCCTGAATGTGCTATACTACCATACATACATACATACATATATTGATATTGTGTAAGTACATATCCGTAAACCCTTTAAAGCTATTATGCTGGAAAACTTGTACGGAAGTAAAATGGCAAAACCTATGCAATGTAGACATGAAGTCTTCTCCCTCCATAATTTTTTTTTCGATTTGAATGAGTGCCACTAACCTATTTCAGTGCAGAACTGATTAAGTCTAAAGTAGAAATTCATCCGCTCTTGATAACAATACACGTAATGTAACCGTGGGTATATAGTAATGTAGCTCGCATTACTCCTAAGCTTTACATGTGTAGAGCACTGGCTGGTTGGACATACCTGGCTCTTGTTTAACTGCTGACTTTGAACTTCATGAGGCGTGGTTCATTAATAATGTCATCGATGACATGCCTTTTTCTGATAGACCCACCCTAACAACAGGATGACAATTTTTTTAACATGGGCTTAAATAGAGAGGGTTTGAGGACCCACCCACCTAGTGGGCGACATCATTTATGGACCATACCTAATAATAATCATAGTTCATATTCTGTAGTACATCAAATTAAACTGTTTAATTTTTTTCATATACATAGTTTACGAACTGACAACGCGAATAAAAACTACAGAAAACAAAATACAGACCTGTTTCCCATTATAAAGCCTTGCCAATAATTATTTAACGTCTTTTAATTCTGTAACTCAGTTTTTGCAAACAGCTATAACTTTGGCAGGGAACAAGTGTTGAAATCAGCATGTATGAACAGTATGAAGCTGATAATTTTGCAACGTAAAACGTATGTTGTGGCATTTACGCAAATTGAATGTATATTCTAAAAGTATCTATAAGTACTTACACGTTCTGGAATACATATTATATTTGATAAAGAACCTTGACACGAACTGTTCACAGTGCCCCAATTTAATTATTGCATTTCAATCACACTTATAAGTAGGTACCTGCACTTTTGTAGCAGAAAATGCATCTGAAACAAATGTGAAATTTGCACGGTCCTATAATATGCAGATGATTTATTTTATCTTATTTTGTATTTAAATATAAATGTGGCATAAGTTCATCGAATACGTCTTATTTCCACATTATAATATGTTCATGTAGATTCATTTTTTATAAATGTATTTACTAAAGGTTATAACTGCGTCTATTTTTCTTACATATTTCTCAGTTGATCGTGGAACCCATTGCGTAATTACATGTGAATATATCAGCATGCATTTATGCGTCTAATGTTTAGTAAGAGATACACGTATATCAAATTTCATGGACTTCACGAAAAATACATCGCAGTAACAAGTGGTTCAAATCAAAACAACCATAACATTAAGCGCAGTTACGTTTTTCATCCACGTGGAACTTAAAAATAAATTTTAGCTCAACCATTATTTAATAAAAATGATTATAAAATTCAATAACCGTAAACAGAATACACAATCGCTGTTGTTCTAAAGCCAGAGGAATGCTTGTAACTTGGAACGTAGTGACTATAGTGATGCTAAATCCGACTTTAGTATAAGTCTAATCTGTCTAATGAATGAATACTTCACCCTAATGTCAAAGGCTAAATACGTTTGTTTTTGTTTAGTATGGTTCAATAAAGACCTTGCAAGTAAGAAGGTATACTTAAGGCTCATGGCATCATTGCCGTTTGATTACGATCTATGGTTGGGTCTTGTCTTGTACGCTCATATTTATAAGTTTTTGCTGCAAAATGACTATTTTAATTAGTACGGTTAATGAAACTGGCTAAGTTATAAACGAAATTGTTTAAATAATTTTAAATGCAATAATTATTTACAATTTAATATTATTTTTAATATTAATTCTTTTTAGTTTGATTATGACTATTACTATTCCTTTTTTAAGGACATGACGCTACAGTACATACAATGTACCACATGTAGTACTGTAGTACATATTTGTGTTTCTATGAAGCCCAAACCAATACATCAGGTGAGTGAAGCGGGAGTTGCTGTCAAGCATCATTTTTTAATCCAACTGGTACTTAGGTAGGCCAATCTATTCAGTTGAAAATTACAATGAAAAGATTGCATGTTGCATGCAACTGGAAGAAGTATGAAAGGAAGGCTTTGAAATCAATACAATGGACTGTCAGGACTGGCTATATTATGCTTTAGTAGAGTATTTTTTTGTGGAACAGGTAAGAAGGAACGAACCTCCATGAACTTGTAGAGATCGTACCATTTAGTTGGCATCAGGTTGGTGTTGGTGAAGGTTACAGTTAGCCCACTTATATTAATGATAGTACGATCAGAAATGCTGTGTGCAGGATTGGAATCTCATGCGGTCGCCTCATGCGAAATGGTCCAATGAAATCTTTGGCAAATCCACCGCATGATATCATTTTTACGTATAAGTACTTGTACACTTGTAGTATATGTATTTTTAGATGCTGAGCAAGCATCTATTGGTCTGGTGTTTGCTGTCTGTCTGTCTGTCTGTCTGTCTGTCTGTCTGTCTGTCTGTCACAGTGTCAGTTGGTCGCACGCTACAGGTCGCATTTTTGAAGATTTTATATTGAAACCTTTTTTAATCGCCCAGAAAAGCGAGGGAGAAGTTCTGTATAGTTTTTGGTTATTATTCAATTTATAGTTTCTTCGCAATTAGCAGTTAAACCGACCAAGAATTAAATCAATGTTTCAAGATAAAAAAAGGGCTGATAATACATTGAAGGTACATATGGAGCTGAGAGCTTGTCAAGTTTCGCCGTTAGAAATACACATGGAAAGTTTTCACTAATATCCATTACAAGTAAATGTACTGCTTACATATGTACGTTTACAGGGCAGACTGGTATAGTGGTCGTTGGTTTGACACTGCAATGTAAAATTGGAAAATATGCGTTCTCATGACGGGGGTCGACTCTTCGAATACCAGCTCAGGCATTCGGAATTCTCCTTCCTCATCATTTTACAGACGTTAACAATGCAGCCTAGGGATCGTCCATAAATGACGTCATACAAATTTTACTATTTTAGGGATCCCCACTGTCATAAGTATAAAAATTCGGTTGACATATATCCTTCACATAGCATTTTACAAGTATGCATGCAGGGATCTTCCATAAATGACGTCATATAAATTTTTAATATTTTAGGGATCCCCACTGTCACAAGTTTAGAAATTCGGTTGACATAATATATCCTTAACATAGGATTTTACTAGTATGCATGCGGGGATCGTCCATGAATGACGTCATAAAAATTTATACT